>JBBPDH010000144.1:18999555-19011776 GCA_037974565.1 Clupeocharax schoutedeni
ACACACAGACACACACACACATACACACACACACACACACACACACACACACACACACACACACACACACACACACAGTGATCCTACATGCTATAATAAGTATATGTATTTGTCACAACATTTCTAATCCTATCCCCAATATTAAAATTAAATAATATGATTCTTTCAGTTTTAAACAACTGTAACACAGAGCCTTTGTATATAGAGCCATGTATACACTCTCCACAAAGAACATACATTTGATGCATAAATAATGTTTGTTTGCTGAAATTGAATTAAATAAATACACTGTACACTAAAATTAGCATAATTTTGCCAAAAATGAAACAAACAATCAACCAAACATGCAGTTTCCCCCAGGGTGTTCAAAATTGCACATGACTGTAAATATTCATGCAAAACATGTGGCTTGAATTATGTCCCTCACCTGATGGGCTTCCATGTAGTTGCCCTTGCGAATGCAGGATATGAGGAGAGACTCCGGTGGGGAGAGCATTGCGGGGACCAGCCAGCTGTGAGGGCCTCCACACAAACACCCGTCTGGCTCCAAAGACACTGCCACAGCGCTACCACCATCTGCACACACAGCACTCATCAGAAAACTCAGCATTTCATTATTTCTAAATTCCATTACAGTTATTCATTAGGTGTTGACATTACCAATCAGAAAGTTATATTTTTATCATGAAAAAGTTTGAGGCGTAATACCTGAAGTGCTGGCGCTGACCTCTCCATTCTGTCGTTCAGTGACAAGGTGTCTTTCAGGGCGTCGCCGATGGCTTCGTTTTTTCCTCCTTGTTCCAGAAATCCCACTGCTGCTGCTGCGTCTCAGAGACAGAACCGAATTCACTCCCTGGGAGGGCAAAACTGGACCACCTACACACACACACACGTGAATCGATTATATCAAAGACACTCAGCTATACACAGGGGTTGACATAATTTTTTTGATGCAGTACTATAATGAGTACCTACATTAATGAATTGGTATGAACCCAAATTCAAAATTTTTTACCTTAATATGTGCACTGGAACCCCCGAAAGGGCAGAGTTAAACTACTGTGGGCTGAATAGGCAGTCACAGGTCAATCACAACCATGATGGAGTCAAAACTGGCTGTTTTGTGTTTAAGTCTCGCTACACAGGTTTAGAATTCATATATAGCGGCGCACACACTGTGAATTTGCCTAACTCACCCATGCCATTACTCTGGTTACTAGTGATGATCTGCAGCCTCCAATGTGCTTCAGCTGTTCGTTTGGACAACCTCTGTAAGCGGGCACTAAATGTATCCACAGTAACGGAGCAACCAAGGCTCTCGGCCAGCTCTGCTTCAGCTCCCAGGGCCCTGCCATCCTCCTGTCCAAGTGCACACACACCCTCCAGTCCCTCCCTCACCAGCCGCAGAATGCCTTCCATCCCCCAGGCATCCAGCAGAAAGCCCCGGCAGCCTGAAATCAGGTGGCTTAACTCAGGGAACGGATGGCTGAGGTTAAAATCCCATCTGCTTTCCTTTGTTCCTGGCTCTCCAGCTCGTTTCCACTGTTTGTTTGGTTCTGTTTTTGCACTGCTGTCTTCTTTGAGCTGGTCATTGCTGGTGTTCTGTTGCTCTACTTCTGCAAAGGCTCCATTTTGGCTCACAGAGTCGGTGAATTGTTTTGGGTCACATGGTTCCGTCTGATGGATAAAGTCACCATCGGACAAAAAAAGAAGAGAAAAGATGTTCTCCAGAAGCTCCAAGCGGAACATTGCAGGAACTGCTTCCAGGTATATTTGACACTCTGAAAGGTAACGCTGGAACAGACAGGCATGCCCTGGGGACAGTAATACATTTAAGTTATAAAACAAATTATAGGGAGCCATTTCCTAAATACTACTAATACTTTATTTTCTTCTGAGATCTACGAATGAAATGTACTTTAATTATTGTTTATGCTTAGAAAATAAGATCAGGGTTCAGTGCATCCACCTTCAGCTGCCTCCTGCCCCAGTTCCTTTTGCTGTACGTTCTGCAAACCACACTCTGAGCAGCCGATGTGTGTGTGTGCATTGACACTCACAGCATAGACTGCATATTTCATGGCACAGAAACCCCTAAAAAGCGTGATGTTGCGATGGACAGAGCTGTTTGCAGTGTCCCCTAGTGAAGGGTCTCCTGAAAAATAAAGGAAAATGAATGTTATTAACACTAAAATAAAAAACCAAACACACACTCAGATATTTATATGTCCATCACAGTTTGATGGTTCTCCTGCCCAAACACATTGACTAAACCTGGCAATTAATTGGCACAGTGTTTCTGAGCAGGGAAATCACCAAAACGTGCAACCGCAACAGCTCTGACATGTCAGGACATGGACATGGACTGTGTTATCTGGCAGTATGTTAGCAGCTGGTCGTTTTTGTCCTGTAAGTTGTGAGGAGGGGCCTGCATGGATTAGACTAGTTTATTCAGCATATCCCACAGATGCTTGACTGAAACTGAGGATCAGACTAAGATCTGGGGTGGCATGGTGCATTATCCTGTTAAATGAGGCCATGCAAAATCCTTTAAGAAGAAAATGTATCATCTCTGATCCTTATTTTACAGTGGTCACAGCTGGCCTTTCACCTTTTAAGGCATTACCCCAAATACAGTAACGAAACTGAGCGGTACCTGCTGCCTGGAGTAGCTCCAACACTCTCCGTTCTTCGTATTTGGCCAGAGGAGTGAGAGAGTGCAGCACATACAGAGCAGAGTGATGATCCAGAGCATGCAACTGAGTCAGCAAGGCCTCATGGGATACCCCTCTATTAAGAGACACACAAATGAAGTCTTTCTACATATAATGGCTCATGTATCAACATTTAATGACCTTCAACATGAAAAAAATAATAATTCAAATGTTGCTTAGCGCAAACTGCAACATAATATACTATGACCACCTTTAACTCTTAACCGACTGCTGAAAATCATGGATAACAATCCTGCCAAGAGTGCAAAGATTACACCATGAACCTAGAGGCTCAACAAAGACTATGAGCAGTGGAAGTGCCAAAGCATGTGAGTTTGAAGCTAAAGTAGGCCACCAAAAGGCTTACCAAAGCTGGATATTGCTGTAGAAAAGCAACAACATTGACAAACAGACATTTTTACATGGATTAAACCTAAACGGTAAGCAGACCTCAAACTAAAATTCCATAACATACTGAAGATAACCTGAGGCAAATGTGGAAAATATGATAAATTCTACTAAATTTCTACTGGTGCAGGAAAGTAATAATGAGTGCTAAAGGCCCATAGGAAAGGTAGGGATATATAAAAAAAAATCTTACATGCCAAAATCATGGAGGGGTTCTACAATTGAAAAGTAATGTATGTATAGCTCTATGCAAAAGTTTGGATGGTCCTGGTTAAAATGTCATTTTATTGATTTTCATGAGTACACTACAGATCCTCTACAGAGACACACTTATGAACATTTTCATGCACAGTTTAACACGTTGGGAAAAAATACATAAAATGAGGCCTGTGTATATTTTCCTAAATATGTTATAGTCAACAGGTATGTTCCCCATAAATTGTCCAGGCGTGCATATGATATCATGTTACAGTGCTTATAATCTACATACACAGTTTAATTATTCAAATACACTGCTTTACCATTAAAAAAAAAAAGAACAAGTACTATTTTAATAGTTTGAAAAGCCCCGTGGGGCACCCTTTAGTGCGTCTGTACGTGTTCTGTACTCACGGGTTGTTTTTGACACACCATTCCAAAACTCCTAGCTGAGAAGAGATAATGTTCGCAAACTCAGTAAGTACAGCATCATTAGCGCTGGCCTGCAGAAAGAGAGAGAGATTTTCTACAATATCTTTCCATAAACGGGTTTTATAAACATTATCAGATTATCAGATTAGAAACTGATGAATGAAATACACAAACATGAAGGTTTTGCTTACGGCTTTGTTTGAAAACTTAATTTCTTATACAAATTCAAAGATTACAGCTTCTCTAGTTTCTGAAATATTACTCCAAGTATTTCAACACAGTAGCTTGATGAAGAGAAAGAACATTATCCACTTTCACTGAAATATTAGTTCAGGCATTATGGTTTCACCCCAGGTTCCTATAAGGTAACAGAAATAAATTTTTAAAAAGTGTAGAACAGGGGAGAAAAATTTATACGGGATTCTGGAAATCTTTTCAAACCAGTTCAAAATAGCAAACATTTCTTCATTCAAATATAATTAAGTTATTTACACTCTCACATTGACATTTATTTCCCTGACCTGCTGTTGGTGCAAAATCCTGAGCAGCGTCTGGGCAGAGCCAATGCTCTGACAGTGCTTCCATCCCAGTAAGAGTAAGAGGCGAGACAGCGGCTGAAACTCAGGCCCCAGTAACGCCTCCAAATTAGAAAACTCCTCCCTCTTGATGAGATCGAGCCCAGTTACCTACAAACCAAAAGACTTGACCACAAAAATCACCAAAAACTAAAGTCCAGGACAATGTGAATTCTGGACAATACACAAATTATTATTTCACTTATTAAATTTACATAAATTAATCATTATTTTTCCTATTGTGATTCTCATTCTTTATATGACCCCTGCTTTAATTCACTCCATAACTTACATTTTAGTAACAATAAGTGTGAATATTAATAGCGGAATAATAAGCATGTACTTTAAAGAACATTGTTGTTACTTCTTATATGCAAATTATACATGATAGAAATTGTTCCTAGAAGTTCTATATATTATATAAGCGTTATACATTATATATTATGTTTAATATAACTCACTCTGTATTTACATTTTATAACATTTCAACAGTCAACGTAACAGGCTCTTATCAGCCCGCTGTCTTGAACAGACATCACTTTAGCTTCACAAAGTTCTTTATTTATTTGCTGTGAATTAAATCAATGCCGAGTTTAAAAAAGGGAATTTGTATTGATGACGCGATTCTCCAAAAAGCAAGCACTAGAGTCAGATGAATGAATATACACAATACAAAGAACAATAGCGACTGCACCTACCAGCACCTGCTCCAGAAAGTGCTTTCCGCTGCTCAGACACTCAAAGTAAATGGCTTTCCAAACAGATCGCCGGTCGCTATGACAGCACAGCCCAAGTGTGACCCTCTCTGCTTCAGGTAAGTCTGCTTAAAGGATTTACGTGCACATATATGTTGTTAGATAAAATGGACAACGTATTGTTTGTTATTGGTCTTGCAACACTGTCACTGATGTAACAGAGGGTGACAATATGGAAATGAGCCTCCAATATATTATTGCAAATTGTTTTTGCATATTGTAAGCATCTTGAAAAAATCCCATTGACTCATTCCACCTGGGTTCCTGTGGGATTTTGGTGAAGACAAGGCTTTCAAGGAGTCCAATAAAAGTATACATACTACAGTGTGCACCAATTGCATTACAGGACAGTATTTTGGTCATGTGGTGCAGTTCCATCAATAAATTCATGAACAACTTTTCATTGTCTGTGAGTCACCAGTGACCACACGAGCAGAAGTGTGATATGCAGACAGAGTGCAGTGCACAAAACGATCACCTTCTCTCGCTTCCCCAAAACACTAAAAAAAGCAAGCCTCAGAATGAGAACCCCTAATCGGCTTATGGCAACAGTTATGTCAGTGTTTCCTCAGTTAAAATGTTTATACTCTCATGCATGGGTGGACAAATATCAGTAAATATCATCATGCAGCCAACAATTCAAATTCTACATTTTCTCCCCACCCCACAATCCCCTACCCAATTTATTTCTGTTACCAGGTTCTTCAGCTTGATATGTGTAAATGGACTATATTCTAATTGGTTCTAGGCCTGTATTATGCCTCGTTCGAAAACCAGCCCAGGATGTAAGACTGCTTATAATGTCAGAGTGAATGGGCTGTGCTAAACCTCTGTAGGTTGAAGAAGCAGAAGGTATGAAACCACAAAACCCGCTACCTAAAAATAAGCCGTTGACTTCAGCTTGGTTATACGTGGTTAAATTCAAAACTTAAGAATGTTTAATAAAACCATTACTCAACACACAGAAGATGCATGTAGGTTACCTTTGTAGGTTTGGATACCCAAAAATGGCTATACTTGTACTGTGGACATCACAGCCCCTAGTTCCATTCACAAATGACTTTTATAAATGTACGTAGCAATTTTAACCAACAGAATTCCCCTTTAAAGAAACAGAGGTTGGTCTCAGATTTTGTCTGCAGGTGGATATAGTCATTGTTTCTGTGTATCTCACCGTGTGTATGTGGTGCCTCTCGGAGCAGCCTTTCCCGGAGCAGGCGGAGAGCGGTACAGCAGTAAAGTGTGAGCAGTGCTTGGTCGTGTGGTCGCAGAAGGCAACCCAGGACTCTCTCCTCGGTCAGGGGTCCATCGCAGGCCCCCTGCAGCCTCTCCCACAGTGGCTCCAGCCGTGCTCTAGAGCTGTCTGGGCCATGGGGCAGCAGAGCCAGGATAGCAGACACCTCCTCCGCCCATCTCTCGCTTCTTTCCTCTTCTGCCAGGTGCTCCAGGAGCTGCTGCAGAAACACATCCTGCAATCCATGACCCCTTAGGAAGCCTAGCAGGGCGTGGGCCAGCCGTGGTCTACCCCTGGACAGCAAGGAGCTGATACAGGACAAGGCAGCATCGCTCATAGAGGGTACAGGAGGGCAGGGGTCCTTCTGATCAACAGAATGTGAGCCTAAGAAGGCCTGGTGGAGCTCCTGATGGAAAAGAGAAGATACTAGGAAAGATATACTGAAGATGATACTCATGCTACAATAAAAAAAACAAACAAAAAACCCCACCAAAAATATAAATGGACTTAACACCAATAAAGCTTTCATACACTATTATTTGCATACACATACACTATTTGTTAATTAACCTGAATAATCAAAGGAATGAAATATACTTCAATAATAATAATTTTATTACAAAAATGCAAATATTGAAATGACGGGAATATCTACCAAACACCAAAGGGAGTTTCGGAACAGCACCAGATCAGAGGTTCAGAGATATCCAATGATAGACAACACAGGCAACAGCATACTTTCAACCATTATTTCTAATGTCTACACAACATTGAGATTATTTGTATAAATTATTACATCTGAACATGTTAATTGCTTGCTAATTATTAATTAATAACAAACTCTTGGCAACTTTTTCAATCAAAATCTTTGTTCATTAAACAACATCTATGTCAGCTGAACAGTTCTGGCAGCTGAAAATTTGGTACATCCCCTTTTCAAACAATGTGAAAGTACTGATGGTATTTATAGGGGTGAGAAGCTGTGAAGAAGTGAGAGACCAACCTGCAGCACAGTCAGAGGAACCTCCACCTCGAGCTCTTCCAAAAGCAGCAGAAAGGCCAACTCTCTCCTGACTGACACAGACACCTGAGAGAAAAAGGGATAGAGAGAAAGAGTGAAGGGGAGAGAGAGAGAGAGAGAGAGAGAGAGCGAGAAGGGGAGAGAGAGAGAGTACACAGAATGGTTGGTAAGGGTGTATTCATCACATATAGAGACATGTTTTGATGAATAATGGGCACAGCACACTTTACCTTGTCCTCTGAATGTTTCTCAAGGACCTGCAGCCAGAACCACGCCAGTCTGTGAGGGCTTCCTAATGTGTCCCACCTACAAAGGCACAACACAAGCTATTATGTTCACAGTGTTTCCCCACAAAGACTTTATGCAAATAGATTAACAGCTGCCAAAGTACATGTAGACTTTGAAGTACATGTGTAAACAGTGGATCTTCTCCTAACTGGTAATTATGTGTAACTATCTTACTTTGGTAGTAGCTTCAAAATCTATGAAAGAAAACAGCAACGATCCTGCTGTTTTATGTTTCCTCTTTAGACAGTCAGAAAGACAAACTTTACCTTTTTCATCCATTTACCCAGATATACATAAATATATTTTAGGAGAATTGGTATAGGAAAGAGGAAGAGAAACATACGTTGAAGTGGGGCTGGATCTGTGAAGTTAATATAAATAAGTAAATCATAACATTGTGATGGAGATCACACGCTTTTGTCAAATGGAGATGACCATTTTTGAGGCTGGATTTTGAGCATTTTCCGGCACATACGACCATAGGCTTATTTCAGACTCGTGTGAAACACTTACAACCACGAAAAGCATAAGATAAATTAAACAGCCAGTTCAACTGAAAACGGTTTTGTTTACTCTCATCCAGCACACTTTGAGGTGTGACTGTATCATCATCAGCACCAAGCTATTGGTGTTGAAAAAGGTGTCAACCTTTCGCTGCTTTAACAGGAGTATTAAATAGCCTAACAGTCCGTTTCCTACACATGAGCTGCTTTTACCATGTCTGAATAAAGATGTAACCTTAGCACTTTGACAGCAAACAGCAGAAGAGTTATATTCAGTAACACACTTGACCTTATACCCCTACACAAGATACAACACATTCTATATTGTTTTGAACAAAGTGATGAATGCTGGACTATAATACATTTTCTAATCTCATCTCCCTTTCAGAAATGATTAAAATTTGGGGGCACAAAACTAAGTAATGCAACATCTTTACATAAAATAAGGCAAATCAACTATAATCATCAAAAGGAATTAATGTATTGATGAATGGTATATGCATATATGATATTATAATCAGCTATTGGTACCAGTATGTGCCATAATAACAATCATCAGTTATTGTTATTGGTCCAGAAACTGAAGCACTGGTATTGAAATTTTGGACAAGGCCACACAGCCTACTTACGCAAGTGGGTAAGGATGCGTGATGATGGCGGTGATGATGTCACTGGGGTCCCGCGGGATGTCGCCTGCGGCCTGGCAAAGCTGCTGGACACATGCGGCTGCCAGCTCCCACTCTCCATGCTGTAAACAGAGCGTGAAGAAGCCAAAGAGGTCCTGTCTGGACATTTCTTCCTCATGGCCAAACGGGTGCATGATGGCACGCTTTCCGGTTAGGGCTCAGAGTGCGCAGATTACTGGCAAAAGCAATGAGAGCACTGCATCTGTATTAAAAAAAGAAAGGGAAACAGTAAGTAACTCAGTAAGTAAGGTTTAGCTATTACAGTTCCCGGAATGCACTAAATCTTTTTGCAACAATGTTAAAACGTGCAAAACCAGAACTCGCTGTTCCAAAATCTTCTCAACAGGTACATCTGTGACCTAAATCCCATTCTAAACAAAACGGCATTATAAGGATTTGTATATAAGGATCCCTCACTTCAGAGTCTTTCATTTACAGTATTTTATGGAAATCACTGTTAATGATCAAAATAGGATACATTAAATCAGAGATAAGTGAGTACAGAGGGAGTTTTCTGCAGTTTTTACCAGTTGGATAACTCCACTCCCTGGTGTTTGACTCCTAGTTCAGGCAGGTGTACAGGTAGGACTGCAAATGTGGCATTTGTCCACTATATTAATTTGAATACAAGAATTAGAGAATACATAAATGTACTGAAAAAAAGAACAGGAGAGCAAAACACTATTTTTTCACCACTTTAAAGAGACCTCTCATCTCTGTGTGAGTTGCAACATAAGCAGTGTCCTAGAAGATCAATATAGTTTACTGATTCTGAAAGATGTCTCTCTGTTATTCAGTGAAAAACAGATTAGATTATTTCAAATAGATTTAAATGTATTCTAGTTCCTATTGTACAAGACAACTTGACTCTATTTGGCATAATACTGTTAATATCCAGCCTTCTATATCTTTGCATTCAAAAAGGTTGTTTAGTCCAAAGCTGATTGTAAAATCATTTTGAAGCCATGTCTAATAGAAAGTATTAACAAGGAGATATGGAGACAGCCAGAATGCACAGTCTTCTCTGGCGGGCAGCTTTCTTGTGACATGACAGAGGAATTAGCCAGAAAACGTGCTTTTTGTTGTGGAAACAGAGACTAAACTCTTGAATATAACCATATTGAATATAGTTCTGAGAGTCACCACCTTGGCTATAGCACAAGTTACTCCATAAACTGGATTTAATGACACAGCAGAACTGATTGAAAGGTTGGTTGAAGCTCTAGGGAAAGCTGGAGCTTCCTAAAATCACATTACGTCTTGAAGCACGGCACGCAAATGAAAGTGTTCAGCTCCACCTTGAGTGTAGAGGCATGACTTAAGGTGGGAAATTAAAAAAGAAACACAAATGTGAAGTAAACACAGACTGCAGGACATACCTCAGCATTCCAGAAGGTCTGTCGTCTTCCAGTATTGCAGAAAAATCGCTCCACACCTTAGAGGTGTGTTTAGGAACCCGCTTGGTTTCTCCCGTTCCGTGTAGAAGCTCTTCAGTGTTTATGTCCTGAACATCAGCTGCTCACCCATGAGTCTAGAGACGGACTGTCATGTGACCATAAAGCTACGGCACTTCAATGAGGTCATAGCGCTGACAAAATAAAAGCAGCCCACTGACTTCGGCTAGTTTGGCACTTTTTTGTTGTTCTTTTTTGTTTTGTTGTCTTTTTTTATCAGAATAGTCCACCAAAAGTCCTTACCTGCATCTCAAGTGCTTTCTACAATTAATATTCAGTTATTTATTTAAAAAGGTTTAAAGTGGCCCCTTAACAGTCACACAGGAACGCATCACACAATGTAAAATTCTTTCTCTATATTTAAACTGTAGACAGCTTTAAAAACCTTCTAAAAAGATATTGTTTTTTTTAATTAAACACCAGTCATTTTAAAAATGCACAGTTACAAAATGACCAGAATTTGTCAATATTTTTTAGTAGAGATACTTCGGCCCTCATGTGATCAGAGAATCTACTGATTTTAAGCTCTTTTTTTAACATGAAGACAATTTTATATTCTTATTCAGAAAATATACAGCAAAATTATTAGATTTTATTCACAATTAGTCATACTAGGGACACAATTAAAGAAACAATTAAAAAACAAACTGAGCACGCCGAAGACCATTTTTTGGAAGAGTTCTTGAATCAGTAGCTACCAAAGATGGCAGAGTCCTCACTGTCCCACTTTCCTTAATCTATAAAAAAGGTTTTAATGTCATGCTGTGGCTTTGTCCGAATAAGAAGAAGCAGAAAGAGGCACAGGCCCAGGCTGCAATACTGAGGGTGAATTATTTACAACACAAAACAAAACAAGACTTAACAGAAAATAGGCACGGTGGCCAAATATAAGGAAAATGACACAGACCGAGACAAAGTGAGGGTATGCTCTCATAACTGAAACTAAGGATTAACCAGCTAATCAGTGAAGGGGACTGAAGGACCAATGGGAAGACAGAAAACAATAAGGGAAAAACTGTGAGAAGGAGGGGAAATCTGGTCCGTAAACTACCGCTGACGGATATCATGACATTTAATGTCTGAAAACTTAAGTAAATTGCATTATATAACAAATACTGCAATGCTGGACATTTTTAAAGGCTTCCTGTCCTACATTGTTCTTGCATTGGATGAGTAGCCTTAAAACCGGCACCACTGCATTAGTGCTCTATCAGAATGTGTAAAAAAAAAAACACAATGAAGAGATATATGTATATATGCTTGCTGTTCTAGGGTTGAACTCTTTCTTCCTCTGCCCTGATTTTATATCTGCCCTTATTCGAAAAGCAAAAACACGAAAAAAAAAAAAAAAACATGGAAACCTGTTATTTGTGACTGCAGAAATCATTGAGTGTCTGTGTTTTAAACACTCTGAATAGAATACTAGGGATCCTCCCGCTTTGCTCTTCTCCAGGCCTGATGATCATCTGACACACTTTGAGGTAGTATTGGCAGAATCCGTGTGTTACTGCAGATAAAAGAGGAAGTCTGCAGCCGTGTCAGCTAAAAGCTGTTTTTGTTTCACATGTTAAACTGGCCCTGGTCACATGTGCAACATTAAACCTGTGGAGGATAATTATGCCCCCTGTAGCTGTAGCTGTGGTGTTTTTTCTGTATCTGTTAGTGACAGCAGAGCAATGAGTCCCCAGTGCAACACCTTGTTTGTTTTCATCTGCAAAAATATAGTAGAAATGATTATATAAAAAGCACTAACAAAGAAGTGTAAACGAGATAATACTAATAAAAGCAACAATAATGCTGTTGTCAGGTTGCTGTCACCTTATGAAAACAGTTATTTAATTCATGCAAATACATTCGTTTTTTAGTAATGCAACTATAATAACAATACCATTACTATTACAAATAATAAAAAATATATTATATATGGCTGAATGAGTTCAGTGTGGAAGAACT
>JBBPDH010000144.1:19037331-19048113 GCA_037974565.1 Clupeocharax schoutedeni
CACACACACACACACACACACATACACACACACATACACACACACATACACATACACACACACATACACACACACATACACACACACACACATACACACACACATACACACACACATACACACACAGCCATGGGAAAAGTGTTTCTTGTAGAAAGACAGCTTAAATTTGCATTGGCTGATAAGAGAAGGAGAATGTGGTCATGTCTGCAGAAATGCAGTGGAATGTCTGCAATCTGAAGCTGCACAATATTGTTAATATCCCCATCATGACGTTGTCCTGCTATGCTGAAGTTTGCAAATGTGCTTTCTAAACAAGTTAATTTTTACAGTACAGTCAATACAAAATTACGATATGTTTTAGTCAATACTGAGACCATAAAAACCAGAAAGAATACAGGAGTAAACCAGGAAAGGCCAGAAATATGGGAGAAACCCAGAAAAAAAAAATCAGATCTACAGCATGGAGATTTTATAAAGTGGAATAAAAAAATGAAAATAAGAACATAAGTGTTTAACCTGCATTAAGTGTTTTAGAACTTGCTACTCTTATTTAAAGACTGAAAAACTTTAATGTATTGGGCAGTTCTATGTACAAAAAAACAAATATTGGATTAGATCTGGCATAGTCTGTACTCAAAATTAAAGAATTCAGATTGGATCAGAGCATCTCTAGAATCTAGAGCATGAGCTCCAACAGATTTTCTTCCATTATTGATCTCTGGCTAAACAAAACAAGAAAGGGGGTGAAAGCATTGCTTTGGCAGCTGATGGCGAAAAAGTGACAAGAGCGCAAGTGATCGAGTGAGAGCAAGAGAGCAAGAGAAAAGCAAGAGAGACAGAGCGATAGGGTAGAGAGAAGAAAGGCAGATAATAAAAAACAGTCTTTCTCTTGCTCTCTCTCCCGGTGTCTACCAAAAGCTTGGCTCGTCTTACAAATCATAAAAAGTCTTTTAGAAAGGGGAGAGTGAGGAATGCAAAGCATCCATACCATCTTCAACATCCTGCCAGGAAGAGACACACACACATACACACACGCTCTCCAACAGCATTCTAGGACTAGCTTAATACATAAAAGCATAGCTCATATGCATTTCTCACCTTGTTTCTTCAGCTTCTCAATCTGCTCCTCCTTGAGGTCCAGCTGGTCAGTGAGCCGAGACGCTGACTCTAAAGCAGCATTTGCCTCGTCCAGTGTCAGCTTCAGCAAGAGAAACACACACAAGGTTACACACAGTAAAGTCTGTGGATAGGTTGGGTTCAAGACAGATAGAGACAAATGGAGCCTGGATACTTTTTGGACATGTGATAATCTATTTGAGTGGAAGGATGCGTAAAACCCTAATGGGAGGTCAGAGTGTAAATAGTTGTAGAAATGGTACTCTGATGGGTTTTGTTTATTTCAAATACAAAAACATCTCAACAGTACAAGCGGACTTTCAAATGAGTCTTTTGACAGAAAGTGAGCTCTGTGTGTGTGTGTGTGTGTGTGTGTGTGTATGTATGTAATGATACCTGCAAGGCAGAAGCCTTGTCCTCCAATGCTTCTGCTTTCCGTCGCCATTCCTCCTTCTCTTTCTTGTGCTTTTCTAACTCTAATGAGTACATGGCTTTCTCCTCTGTGTGAGAAAATGGGGTTTTAACAGAGTTACTACAATCTGATTCTATTGTTTACAGCACAGCGAGACAAAAAAGGTTCAATTAGGTATCACAATCTATTTAGACAGTGACAGATACACAGACAAAATAGATGAATAGATTAACAGAGAGACAGATTATGTATTTAGACAGACAGCTAGACATTTAAAAGCTGCTCTACGTGTAGTTTCAGTGGGCAGATCAATGTGTTTGTATGCAGGGCTTGCCTTGCTGGAACTGCTCTAGTACCATCTGCAGGTTAGAGAGGGACACTGCATACTGGTTGACCTGTTCCTGTGACGCACGGAGCTGGATCACAGCCTCATCTCTCTGCCTGACTGCTCCATTCAGCTGTTCCTGAAGAGACTCGACCTGCAGACTGGCCTGCTGACTGCATGTAGAGACATATAGAGAGGGATCAACAAAGTGAGACAACCTTAGTTTTTATATCTACATGCAGATTCACAGTATATAGCCCTTCACAGATGACATGTATACTTGCATGTTATTGTCAGTGTGTCAGAATTCCCCCCTGCAAGGAAAACTCCTTGTACAAAAAACTAGAGTTGTCAGTGTATTTTTTGAATGGTTTAACACAGTGATATGTGTAATAATTGACCATTTATTTACTTCAACATCTAGTATAAAATGACACTTTAATAGAGGCACACTCACTCCCCAGATAAACAGTTGATCAACTTTTGTTATATATGACAAATGGCATTCGCTCAAACCTGGCGTTTTCCACAGCGCTGCAGGACGATGCCAATTTCTCATCCAGCACTGCCACCCTGCGTCTCAGATCACTCTCGCGGTCCTCAGCCGCCAGTGCCTCTCGCGTGTACGTGTCTTCAATCTCCAGCAGGTGATTCCGCAAGCGTTCCAATTCCAGCTTCTGCCTCTGTTCCTTATCCTTAGTGTGTTGCAGCTACAAAGACACATACAGTTGATACTATGAACTTATTAGTTAGTTAGTTATTGATTAGTTTTAAAAAGAAATCCACTGAGTGTTCATTCATGTCAAAAGCTGAAAAATAATCACATTTAAATCACCCAATTTCACCAGGTTCCAAACACAGAATGCTACTAAGGTAAGGCAAGTAAACAATGTTTTCCAACTGCTGCTACCCCATTAGAGAAGAAAACTAAAAGCTAATTATTTTATATCAAGTAACTGACACCCTGCTTAGTATCAACAAGGAAAAGAGGAGAGTGAGGATCAATCTTGCCCACCCTGAGAAAGGACATAACTCCCAGTAGTGGGGGTCTATAACATCACTGGGAATTTTCGTAAATTATTTCATAAATTATACGGCCAACTCATCGGGACAGCTGTACTAGAGTTGGATCTCGAGAGCCCCAATCATATTCCTTTCACTTTATTGTTCTTCAATGTATTTCTTGTAGGTAGTGTCGGAAGAGATTCACTTAAATAACCGATTATTTTCAGCGGAACAAGCTGGCTCACAGTGAGTCTCAACAGAACTTGCTGGCTTTTTGCAGCTTGTTAGTGATAAGGCTTGTAGGCAAGTAGATATACGTCTTGTTCTGTCTGCGGTGTGTTGAGTGACTCACGTTGCTTGAGGGTATATTAGGGTCTGAAACCCGGAGAAAAAGACCCACACTTGCGCCCCAGCATATAATTTATTGACAGCTACCAGACTGTGAGGAGAACTTCACCAATACTGCTAAAACGCTGAAAAAGTAAAATTGAGTCAAGTCAAGCATGCAGTTTGCATGACACTAATTGCTAAGACATATTAAGCTATTCTTTTTTAACTACACTAGCTGTTCTCAAAATATGCCTGGAGTGACAGTCTGGAGTGAGAGAAAATGCATAAAGATTTCCTACCAAACTATCACTTATCAACTTATCAACTAAACACAGATAAAAGGATTAGAGTGAAAGGAGAGAACAGAAGCACAAGACAAGGCCACACCAAACACACCTCTGTTCCTCTCAGTTTCTCCTACCTCACTCTGTAGGGCTGACGTCTCCATCTGCTTCTGTTTTAGAGCCAGCATCACTTGGTCCCTCTCCTGTTGGAATGCTATGGCCTTCTCCTGCATGGACCTCAGTTCATTCAGCAGCTGGTTCAGCTCTCCAGACTTTCCCTGATGGACACATACAGTTTAGCTCTGAGCCCAATCAAATCGAAGCCAAATACTGAGATATAAATGATAATAAAGTACACCTTAGTTTACATATGTAGTTATGCTTGTGCACACATCTGCTCACACATACTTGTTCTCGATCTTTCAGCAACTTTTCCACGGCTGTAGCCTTCTCGCTCATCGCTTTCCACTCAAACTCGCGTTCCCTTAGCAAAAGTGACACCTGCATGTTGGTCTCCTGCAGAGCGCGGAACTCTGTCTCCTTCTCCCGTGATTTCACAGTCACTAATTCATTCTCTTCTTTCAGCTTCTTAACATCCAGCTCCAGAATCAGCGCTCGCTCCTTCAGATTTGTAACTGCCTGCTTCAAGACCTCATTATCATTTTCCCGATTTCGCAGGTTTTCACTCACCTGTAGAATGCAGATGGAAACATAATTATGTAATGACAATTTTTTGTCATGGTATTCAACAAAAACTGGCGACTGTCACACGTTTGGAGGCATTCTTGGACCCTCTGCTAAATATTCACATGCATTGGAGTTTCCTTTCCAGTTTAGTGGATCATGAGCAATTGCTTATGAATTAGATTTAGAACTTCTAGGCACACCGCTAGATGTGCCAAGAGCATCCTGTTACTTTAATTTTTCACTTGTAGTTGGCCAGAAAATGGATGTCTAACATTCACTTTTGTAGGTTAGATTAGAGCAAACACTAGAAGCCAATAGTGACCACAAACCGTGCATAGTCACACCGGGCCTTATTTGATAAGTTTGCACCACTTTAATAAAGAGTTGTATGCAGTTTGAGTGATTTGAAAAAAGGTGCTTTTTGCCAAAAAGTTTCACAGCTCCAGTGCTAAACCAAAGAAACAACATTCAGACACCGAACACGTCTTGGATCATCAACAAAATCTAGAATTATGGCCAATTTGATCAACTTTAATAATTAGAAGAACAGATTATGGTTTGCTATGATTCACGTATCCAAGATAAATTCCAAAACTGTGAGTATCTGTTAATTCCTAAACTACCGCTCACCTGGTTCAGTTGGTCTCCCTTGGTCTTGATAAGGAGATCTTTTTCTCGAAGGGACCGCTGTAGGGTGTCCATCTTCTCCCGCGCCTGCCTCAACTCCTCTGCATGGCCTCTCTGTTCACTCTCGGACAAAGAAGCAGAATTTGACAAACGATGGTTGTTCTCTTGAAGTGTTCTAATCATTCTCTCCTTTTCTGCTAGGACTCTCTGTAAGGATTCCAATTCCTGACCTAGACTCTCGCTTTGGAATGATGGTGCCGCTCCCTGTAGGCTTGAGTGTGCAACAGCAACCTGGAGAAGCTCAACCTGGGGAGCTGGTGTGGAAACATCTGGGGTCGGTGTAAAGCTGTCCAGCTTTCCGAGCAGGACGTCTTTGGTGCTACTAAGTTGGCTGATAGTCTGCTGGACCTGTGCAAGTTCTTGACTTAAACAGCCCAGCCTTTTCTCCTTCTGCTCATAACTCTGGATTAGTCTGGTGTAATCAACAGAGAGTTTGGAGCTGCAGTCACTGTCAGCGGACACTTGTCCCTGGAGTTTGAGGAGCTCCTCCTGAAGTTGGGCAGATTCGTGCTGCATATTCTTCACTGTGGTGATCACCTGCTGCTTCCATTCATCCATCTTCTTGACCTGCTGCTTAAGGGTGTCACGCTCCTGCAAAAGTTCTTCAAACTGATTGCTGCTCACGCCACCCTGCCCAGAACTACTGGAGTCTCCACTGGAAGCCTGAAGGACAGTGACCAATGTTTGACATTTCTGTGTCAGTGCATCAATCTCTATGTCCTTCTCGCGAATGATTCGGGATAAGTTCTGAATAGTCTCTCGGAACATTTCCTGACTGCCTGAAGGGTCACTCATGGTAGACAGGCGCTGGTTTTCTTGTTGGAGTTTAAGCAGAGCAGCTTCTTTGGCTGCAACAATATCCATAATGCGATGATACTCTGAGCGCAGCTGACTGTTCTCACGTGTCTTCTCGTTCAGCACAGCAAGCACTTGTTCTCGTTCCACTGCATAAGCTTGAATCTGCTGCTGGAGCAACAGAATTTCCTGGCCATGTCCCCCTGAAACTCTAGCATGCAGTGCTTGGATTTCTAGATCCTTCTGAAGTACTATTTGTGAAAGTTTGCCCAGTTCATCACGAGAGACTACAAGCTGATCCAGCTGTTTGGTCAATGAAAGATTCTTCTCATTCAACTGGATAATCTCGGTCTCCTTCTCCTTAATACCCTTCACAAGTCGCTCAATCTCCACCTTTGACAGATCATGCTTCTCGTTTCCATTCTCACCACTGAGAGAATGAGTCTTGTCTTCCTGAAGGATGTCTACAGTCTGAGGCTGATTTTGTCTCTGCAAGCTGAGGGTTTCCAACTCTGACTGAAGCCTTGCAATATCCTCATCTTTGGCACCAATGAGTCTTTCGTAGTTCAGCGTGCTTTGCTCATGCCTTGATCGAGCTTGCTCCAGTTCACTTTGCTGCACCTGTAGACTGTGCTGGGATTGCAAAAGCGATTCACGCTGTTCTTCTGAGGCCATCCTTAAAGCTGCTGTCTCTTCCTGGAGCTTATCTTTGGCTGATTTGAGCTGTGCAACTTCTGTTTCCAGCTCAGTGATAATATCCAGTGTCCTCGGTTCAGACATCAGCTGTGGTCTGGTCTGCTGGTCCCTCAGACGATCAATTTCTTCTTTTAGATGGCTGTTCTCCTCTTTCATGGCACCCAGCTGCTTGTCCTTCTCCTCTGCTGACTTCCTAAGAGCATCGCTTTCTTGCTTTGCCTGCAAGTTACTGGTGTCTAACTCCCTCTGCTTATCAGCAACTTGAACTTGGAGTGATGCTACAAAAGCATCCTTCTCCTGTAGAAGCTCAGTAAGCTGCTTCTGCCCAGCCACAGTAATGTCCAACATCTCACTGGTGTCTTTATGATCAGAAGCCATCTGTTCCATCTCACGCTTTAGTTCTGAGATCATAAGGTCCTTTTCTTGGTTTAGCTTCACGGTTCGCTCATGTTCCATCTGCAGCGCAGAAGCATCCATAGAGCGGGCTCTGGTCAGATCCTCAATGGTCCCTTGATATTGCTTAGCCTGTTCTGATAGCCGCTTCTCCAAGTGACTCAGTTCCTCGTCAAGCTGGCTCTTCTCCAGTTTCAAAGCTTCAATGCGCGTGTCCTTCTCCAAGACTACTCTGCTTAAAGTCGCTTGGCTATCCTGTAACTTCTGATTGAGATTCCCCACATCCTGACGAACTTGAACACACTCTTCTTTTAACTTTCTATTCTCCATCTTCAATTCAAAATCATCTGAGGACACTTTCTCATATGACACCTTCAACTCTGATACCTGTCTCCTCAAATCATCAATCTCTTTATCCTTCTCTTCCAGAAGATTATTTTGACTTTCAACTTCAATCCCCTGCTTCCCTGCATGATTAAGTTCTTCATGAACAACAGAAAGCTGGGTTTCCTTTTCCTGTAGAAGTTTCTTAAGATTGGATCCTTCAAGACGTAACTCTTTACCAAGCTCCTGAGACTTGCTCAATTTATCCCTCAGCTCCTTCACGGTGGCCTCTAGCTGCTGTTTGCCCATGTGTAAGTCGTTGAGGGTAAAGGCACTCTGAGAGAGTTTCTGCTTCTGATCCTCCAATTCTTGATGCAACACCTCCTTCTGATTTTGCAAGTCAGAAAGGTCTGACTTTAGACTGACAATTTCAGCTTCTGCTTGAGACCTCTGTGTAGCAAGCTGATCTTTCAGAGAGATGAGATGCTAAATAAAAAATACCCAAAATAAATATTAAATAAAGTGTTTATACAGCAGAAGAATTAGGTACCTCTAATTTTGGGCATCAAGTCACATAACAGTACACATGTAGTGTGTGGTCTAAAACTAGAGACAAACCTGCGTGGCCTCTTGGTTCTGCCGGTCAAGTTCCTCTAGCTCAGCCGTAAGTGTCTCCACATCGAGATTGGCTTGCTTGAGAGCCTGCTCTCTCTGATCCAGCTGGGTCTTTAAGTCTGAGACTTCAAGCTGCAGGTCCTCAGAGGCCTGGGTTTGATGCGAACGTTCTCTCTCCTCTGTCCGTCGCAGCTTTTCAGCTATTGCCAACTGCTCAAGGTGATGGTGACAAAAGTGAAAAAGAGGAGAAGTACAATCACACCACACATCCTCAATTTTAGAGGTGCTTTTATTTCATGTCTTTTTTTAAGATTGGTACATATATGCTACAAACAAGTTAACAATGAAGCAACTTGAGGCAGACCATTGCAAAGGGCAACACCATTTTCGCCTACAATCTGAGTACTTAGTGTTGTTCTTAAAATAAAAAGATTAAAAAAAAAAAAAGTAATGAAGGACACTAGTAGCCTTTGAGGCAACATGACGTAGATGTGCAGAATTATCAGCTTGCTTACAGCCTGTACAGAGCATAATTCAGAGCACCCCCTGACATTCGGGAATGAAAGTGTGTACAGAACACATCAGCTTTGTAATTTTTGTTTACCAGAAGATGAAAAACACAGCACAAACTATCAACTTAATTAAAAACAACTTAGACTTTGGCCATGTTGCCAACTCCAAAATGAAGCATGACCTCAGATCAATAAAACTTTCTGATGGTGTGTAAAAATTATGGTAACAAACCTTCTCTCTCTCTACTTCTTCTTTCTCCTGTGTCAGGGTACCGATGATTGTGTTTAGCTCTAGAATGTCAGCATGTTCAACTTCTGCCTTAGATTCACTCTGAAAAAACACATGTAAATATAATGCTTGACATACGAAGTATGATATGTTTATATTATGCACATTTAAGATGTTATGAGAATAAGACACACAGACTTACATCACTGAGGGACTTCAACCTGGTTATCTCTTTTTCAGCAGCTGCAAAATGAATGTGGCAAATAACACTTGATAAATTTGTTATTATAACTGCACATGACTAATCAATTCTTAGGGATATAAATGTATTTAGATGTATTCTATGTCTGAGTTAAGAATAAAAAAAAATGAATGACCTGCTGCCTTATCATAATTATATACAGACTATAACAAAACGTAAATCCTAAGCAAATCAAACATAAAACTACATTTTAATAACATCACAGTTACCTGTCAGTGTTTTCCTTAAGGACTGTATCTCGCTGTCCTGCTGAGCTTTAAACATGGCTTTGCCCTCCTGCTCCTGCACACGTGTCTGGAGTTCACTGACCGAACTGTGAAGACGACTGAGGTTCTGCAGAAGTTCTGTGTTCTCTGCCTTGGCTTCCTCCTTCTCACGTTCTAAGGCCATCCTCAGACGCCCAGCCTCCTCAAGACTCGCCATCAGCTCTTCATGCATAATCCTCTGATTCTTTGCCTCCTCTTGAAGGGAAGAAATAGTGGCCTGTAATTCCTTAAGATGGGAGGAATCCTGTGTTGCTGCTGGAGTAGCAACTGTGGCACCACCTGCTGGAGAAAGAAAAAATAAAAACTTCAAATTAGTTGAAGGGTTTACTCTAAAACTGGTAATGAATAATTAATAATGGCCTTTGGTATGATTTAGTAGCACACCGCACAATATAGTTATTGGACGTGAACAAAAAAAAACAAAGCACATAATCTGTCACCAGAACTCCTTACCACTTTGTATTTGTTCTTCCAGCTCCTCTATCCTCTCCTCATACTCTGCCAGCTCTTCTCTGTGCCGTTTCGTGAGGTCAGACAGTTTCTGACGGTGAGCATCCTGTAATGCTGCCAGTTCATGCTGGTGCTCATCAACCTCCCGGCCCATCGTCTCTCGCAGCTCCTGAATGTGTTAAATCACATTCATCAGTGTAATAATAATAATAATAATAATAATAATAATAATAATAATAATAATAATACTGTGTTATAAATAAATAATATGCTATTTATTATTTTATACATGCAATGTTGTTTATTTTTCTCATTACTTGATTTTTCGTGAGTATCTGAGCTTTACACTGGAAAATATAACACTGAAAAGATAGTGACCACCAATGAATTATCAAATAAATAGTCTCACTCAGATTAAATCCACACAAAGAGAATAAACTTGCCTTGATGGTTCTCTGCAGTTTCAAGATTTCTCCCTGGTCCCCATTTTCTGCTCCTGGTATTTTTGATGCCTGATATAAACAAACACTGACTGTAAATATGCATCAATAAGTATATTGTACAGCGGATACAAACACAGTGACGAGTGTTACCTGGGCTACTCTTCTCCAGTGAGCCACATCTGCCTCCAATCGGTGCACCTCGCTGGACAGCCGGTTGATTTCCTGCTGTGACCACAGCACATCGCTCAGGTCCACCTCGTCTCCATGGAAACCGTGATGGGCAGTTGAGGTGCGAGACAGGTAGGTGGAGGAACTTGTAGTGGTGGCACCAGTGGTGACAGCGAGCACAGCAGGACCAGATGTGGAAGAGGTGATGTCCTCGCCAGAGCTTCTGAACTTCTGAACTTCTTCCTGCAAAGTATTTTGGCGGGCTTTCAGATGGCTAATCTCTACCTGTAAGCACACAAACACACTTTATTCATTATTAGCTAAAAGAAATCACTGTAGAACACAGAGCTAGTTGATTTGACAACATACTGTTATAAATGGCACTTTTCTGGGTACTGTCAGAATCATTTTAATCATGTGGCACCTGTCCTCCCTTCTGCATTTCATATCATGCATATCAAGAAAGAGTATTGCAACTACATTATTGCCATCCCCTCAGAAAAATATAACGAGTCGGTCACCTCTTTCTGCTGCAGGAGAGTCCTGTACTCCAGTGACTGCTGCTTGACCTGGATCTCTGCTGCCTCCAGCTTCTCCTCCAGCTCTGAATTGATCCTCCTGACACGCTCATACTGAGATGAGAGGTACTCACAACTTTCATTTTTATGATTATATATATTTAATCTAAATGACCCCAAGCCACCCTAGATATACAGGGAGTGCAGAATTATTAGGCAAATGGGTATTTTGTCCACATCATCCTCTGTATGCATGTTGTCTTAC
>JBBPDH010000144.1:19105882-19121013 GCA_037974565.1 Clupeocharax schoutedeni
CACTCTCTTTCCTTTCTGCCCCCTCACTGATCTCACACACACACACACACACACACACACACACACACCCCAGACTGATGGTATCTCTCTCTCTAGCTCTCTTTCTGTGCCTTTCTCCACCTGGGTCTCTTGCTCTGTCCCTCTTTTCTTTTTTCATTCTTTCTTTCCTTCGTTCTTTCTTTCTTTTCTTTCACACTTTCTTTCACACTTTCACACACTTTTCCTTCTTTTACTCTCCTCCTTTGCTCTTTTGCTTTTCAGCTGAATCTTTATTAGGAACTGTGTGTGTGCGCGTGTGTGTGTGTGCGTGTGTGTGTGTGTGTGTGTGTGTGTACATGCACGCACGTGTTTGTGTGTGTAATTGGTGGCTGCTGATTAGGGCGGGGCGGTCCCTGACCCTAATAAAAATCTTTCCTTCTGTCCGCAGACCAGAGGGGGAGAGAGGGAAAGTTGGAGAAAGCAAAGCAAGGAAAGGGATAGGGACAGAATAAAACAGATGTGAAGGGAGAGAGAAAGAGAAAGAGAGAGAGGAAGACAGTTATTGTGTGTGTTGTCGGTCAGGTCTGCGAGCAGATGTTTGTTATTGTTTAAAGGCCAGATGGGCTACAGCCGTGTGTGTGTGTGTGTGTGTGTGTGTGTGTGTGTGTGTGTGTGTGTGATGATTAAATCACTTTTTAGAAAGTTATGTAGACTTTGATTACCTGCAAAACATAATGATAAGTTTTATATTATTCTTAAATTAGAGAAATTCACCCATATATGTCTTACCTAATGGTTACTGCTTTTTGCCTGGTGGTTGCATTAATGTTTATAAGGATTATTAAAAACTGCCAGTCAAAATGTCACAGGATAATGTTCATACAAAACTTCAGGACATTTGTTTTGACAGCAAAACAGATTTAAATTCTTTCCCCACAAAAGGATGTGCTCTTTTTTTGCTGCGCCTGGAGGGAGTGACGACTTATGCACAATGCAAGTCAGCAGCAGAGGACTTTACTGCAGTGAAACCAAGGAGAAAATGAAATACTACCTGCTAGACTATGAAGCATACATTTCATGCCATGTGAGCGTCGCTTTATTTTTAAACAGATGATTAGGTCAGAAATGTTTCATAGTGAGGTCATCTATAGAGCTGAAAATACAATCAAGTTGAATTAGATTTTTGACTTATCAAAAGCAGATCATGATAAAACCATGGGGTTTAGAATCTGCACTTGCCACAGATCCCCACTCGCTTCAGTGAATTGTGAGTCAGTCGTATAAAACTCCATCATGTCTGTTGTTGTTGCTGGGGATGACTGAGACAGATTCAGAGTCAGGCTTTTATTATTGATTTCAACACACTTTCACTCTTTGTCTCTCCTAAATGACCCATTTCTGCCATTCTCCTTTCACTGTGTGTGTGTGTGTGTGTGTGTGTGTGTGTGTGTGTGTGTGTGTGTGTGTGTGTGTGTGTGTGTGTGTGTGTGTTATAGGAAGACCTTCCAGGCTAAGTTCTGTAGATGTGCAGCACATTGTTAAAATATACTTCTTCATCCCTGTGGGCTCATATCTCTCTCTTACTGTCTCTCTCTCTCTCTCTCTTTCTTTCTGCTCTTGGCACTAAATGAAGCTGTAGCAGGTGTGTGTGTGTGTGGTTGAGGGGTTTCCCCTGGGAGGTCAAAGGGGTCAGTGCAGGTCACATTTTAATCGGTTTGCCTGCTCTTCTTTACACCTAAGAGAACCCCCCCATTCTCTTTTTCTCTCTTTCTCTTTTTCTCTACCCCTCTCTCTCTCTCTCACACTCCTCTCTCTTTCTCTCTACCTCTCTCTCCCTATCCACTTTTCCTGTCTTTTTTCCCTCTCTCTTATTTTCCTGCTCTGTTTACCCACTTCAGTTTTCTTTGTGTGAGAGTGTGCGTGATTCACTGAATCTGTTCCATCTGTGTGAGGTCAGTGTTCTGTCTGTCTGCTGCTGTCTGGCCAGCAGCGCACAAATAAACCTACCCATCTTTCATCTCCCACAAGACTTTCAGTCCTGCTGTGTGGATTTGTGTTTGTGTATGTAAAGAGAACACCCCTTTAGCTTAGTTAGAGAAGTGTGGCTGTAGAGAAATTCAGACTTTACAGTGTTGGTGAGTGCAAACAGGGCTCACAGTGTCCACAACTCAAATACCCTCCAGTGAACCTGCACATGTCAATAGTGTTTAAATGAAATGGTGATGTTAAAATTGTGGAGACTAAATAAGTTTCCTTCTGAGACTTTTGTCCTGCATGGGCCCATCCACCATGAACGGACTACAGTTTTAGGTCAAAACCTTCTCAGAATTAACATCTCAGGCATTCTGCAGCGTCTTCATAGCCATTTCATGTAAAACATACTGTGAAGGAGCTTTTAGAGGCAGACATCTGGTTCCATTCACCACCACTGTTCTGACGGTATGTTTCTCAAGACATTTGACATTTTAAAAAGTCTAAGGATCTTCTCTTTAGTGTGTTAAGAACGACACAGATTTGTGGTTACTCCAGCTATTGCATGTGTGTGTTAGGACTTCATTCCATCATCAGCAGAGAAAGAGAGAGCAAGATAAGGGAAAGTGAAGGAGAGAGCAGGACAAAGAAGAATACAGAGAAGAGAGAGAAAAGGAAATAAAGAAATGACAGACAGGAAAAAAGAGGAAGGAAAAAGTGACCGAAAAAACAGACGAAGGGCAGAGAAGAAGCGAAAATGAGAGTGAGATGAAGACGAAGAGACCAGAGGAAGATGGAGTGGGAGAGGATTGTTTGTACTCCGAATGAAAGACGGTCCTGACAGGTGTGTGTGTGAAGTGTATGTGTGTGTCTAGCGTTTCTTCTGTCCTCTCTAATTTCTCTCTCAGACTCTTTCTTCTCTTCTCTCTTCTTTTTTTCCACCCTGCCCCCTTTTTGTTTGTAGTGGTGAGGTGAGTAACGGACAGGTGGGCTGTGATTACTATGGTTACCGCCCCCTCTCTCTCTCCTCTGTTTTATCTTGTGCAGCACCTGCTAATGTTCCCTCTGTGGTGGTTTCTGTGTCTTCAGCATTTCATCTACTTTATACTTCAGTGTGTGTCTGTGTGTGTGTGTGCGCATATGTATGAGTTTAGGTGGGATCAGAGGGGTCATGTTTTCTCTCAGGAGAACTCTTGCTCTTTCCTCTGCTCAATGAGTAACATCCGGCTGAAAGAGGCCGCTGCCATTAGGGAATACTGTGTCCATGAAGGCCTGTAAATGATCCGCAGCAGTGTTTAGGTATGTGGTATGTGTCAAAGTAACATCCAGATTAAGGCAGGGCCCAGGTTTTCCCAGCAGAACATTGCCCTGATCATAACCCTGCCTCTGCTGACTTGTTTTCTTCCCACAGTGTAAAGTTAAGTGTAAAGTGACCCTTCTGTCATACCTGAACACACCACAGCACACAGTGTGAACAGCACGAAATTCTCCCTCTGCTTTAAACCCATTCACCAAGTGAAGCAGCGGGCAGCCAGGAACACAGCACCGGGGAGCAGAGTGTGGGGATAATACCTTGCTCAAGAGTACCTCAGAGGTGCCACTAGCAGTATTGGGATGCATTCTGGTGCCAGCTTTTCACCACTTAAGCATCGCACCAGCACCTGACTGTCCTCATAATTTAAATTAAAACATTATTCATCAAACCAGCCCACCTGGTTCTGATCATTATTTGACCGTTGTAGGTGTTTTGGCCATAGACAGACGTCAGCATGGGTGTTCTGGCTATATTGCCCTGTACACAGCAAGCTTAGATATTTCTGTGACTAATAGAAATATTCCAAATGTTCTTGTAATAAAATGCCATTATGTTACATTAAAAGTTTTCTCATGAAAAATAAGAATATTGGAGATTTTTAGCAGCGTATATATAGAACTGCATACCTTGGTGAGACATTAGGATGGTATGAAGGTATGAAAATATGGATTCTGTCCAAGCCTACCTGACCCTGAATAAAAACAACTATGTTTGTGTGTGTGTGTGTGTGAGAGAGAGAGAGAGAGAGATGCATACAGATTGAAGAGGTGGGGAGTGGTTCTGGGTTTTGCAGAGCACTGAGAACCTGTGAAGCATTGCCAGAAAACCCCAGGCTTTTTTAAAGGGGGGTTGTTGGGGGGTGGGGTTAAGGAAGAAAAGAGGAGTGGTGGATGGGAGGAAGTGAAGAAAAGAAGAGAGCGGTGGAGGTGAAAGGGGAGGAAAAGCAGGAAAACCCCTGCAGGCACCTCCTATAGCTTACAAGTTCTGCTGCAGTAACCTTGGCAGGCGGCAGTGGCCTTCAAACCCTGCAGATAATCAGCGCACACACACACACGCCTGTGTATACGCTGTGTTTCCAGTTATAGCCGGAGTTTGCCGACAGGACGTGTTTGATGTGGTGCCGGGGGTCCTGCAGTGTTTTTGTGTTAAATATATCCACTCCTGCCTGAGTTCACTGAGGCGCTGGAAAACACTGAGTGAGTGCTGACGGCTGATTTCAGAACATCCTGCAGCACTAAAGTGAGTTTAGCCAAAAATCCAATTTACACAAATATCCCCTTACCCCAAACCCACGGCTCCTTCACTCTCTCAGGAGGACACATATTTACACCTTCTTATAACATTTCTCAACTTTCAAAAAGGAAAAAATATCATAAAACAAGAGTGAACTAGTGATGCATGGACTGGTTATGGAGCTTTTTGATTGTTGTTGTGGTGCTGGTGATGGATTTTGTAGTTGTTTTTATGGTTATTGCTTTGGTGGTTATAATTTTGTTTGTTATGCTGGTTGTACTATTTGTTGTGGTTGTAGTTATTGGCTGTAGTTGAAGTAGTTTTGAGGGTTATAACCATTTTGTTGCCTGTTGTATTCATAGTTTTTTCTGGTTGTTCTTGTGGTAGATGTACGTGTCCTCTTTTTTGTAGTTGTTGGTATTTTCTGATTGTTGTGGTTGTTATTGTTAAAGCTATTGTGGCTGTAGTTGGAGTTGTTTTGTGGGTTATACAGTGGTACCTTGACTTACGAGTTTAATTTCTTCCGTGATAGAGCTCGTAACCCAAATTTCTCGTATGTCAAATCAATTTTGAATTGAAATGGCATTAATCTGTTCAGGACCTCCCAAAAACACTGCATTTTTATGTTTATAAATAAGAATTTGCTTTTATACAGCAAATATTGTATGGGTCAATGACATATAAGGTTTTTCAACAAGTCAGTTTTAAATTACTAAAAATACAAAAATCTATTGTAACTGTTGAAACATTTAGATTGTTGTGTATACATAAATGAATATGCCCGAGGCCTTAAAAAATGTCATGTGGTAAGACCATAATTTATCTCAAAACTAATATTTTTAACATATTTTTTTTCATGTTGTCAGTAATATCAAGTGTTTAGTAACACGTGTTTACATTTCTTTTGGGTTTTGTAAATTATGATCTCTTATGCTAGCTCTATAATGTCACAGTCTGTGTATTAAATGTCATTAACCGACTAATTTTTCCTGTAAAACACATAAAACTGATGAAAATGTTTTTAAAATACCATTCACTTAAGCATATTGTATCAGTTATTAATTTCTTAGCTACAGAAATGAGATTTTATTTTGAATTGAATATAGTTCAATTTACAGAGATCATCAAACAAATTCCACACAAAAATTATATTTAAAACAGAATTAATTAACATTTCAAACATGAATCAAACTCAAACTTTATTTTCTATATAGCACATATAATACAAGGAATAACACAAAGTGCTTTACAGGTTAAAAGAACAGATATCCCTCACTCACTCACTCACTCACCCGCACACAGCCATAAACATACACTCTTTAAAATGTGATAGGGCAGGCACTGAGGAACCAGGTGAGGAAAGCATTAATTACAGTGCATCCGGAAAGTATTCACACCGCATCACTTTATCCACATTTTGTTATGTTACAGCTTTATTCCAAAATGGATTTAATTCATTTTTTTCCTCAGAATTCTACATGCAGCATCCCATACGTGAAAAAAGTTTACTTGAGATTTTTACAAATTTATTAAAAATAAAAAAACTGAGAAATCACATGTACATTCACAGCCTTTGCTCAATACTTTGTTGATGCACCTTTGGCAGCAATTACGGCCTCAAGTCCTGTGTGCCACAAAAATAATGATGCCACAAGTTTGGCCACCTATCCCTGGCCAGTTTCACCCATTCCTCTTTGCAGCATCTCTCAAGCTCCATCAGGTTGGATGGACAGCGTCGGTGCACAACCATTTTAAGATCTCTCCAGAGATGTTCAATTGGATTCAAGTCTGGGCTCTGGCTGGGGCATTCAAGGACATTCACAGAGTTGTCCTGAAGCCACTCCTTTGATATCTTGGCTGTGTGCTTAGGGTCGTTGTCCTACTGAAAGATGAACTGTCGCCCCAGTCTGAGGTCAAGAGCGTTGTACATTGCTGCAGACATCTTTCCCTTTATCCTGACTAGACTCCCAGTCCTTGCCGCTGAAAAACATTCCTATAGCATGGTGCTGACACCACCATGCTTCACTGTAGGGATGGTATTGGCCTGGTTTCGTCCAAACGTGTCACCTTGCATACACACCAAAGAGTTCAATCTCTTGGTCTGAGAGTCCTTCAGGTGCCTTTTGGCGGGCTGCCATGTACCTTTTACTAAGCAGTGGCTTCCGTCTGGCCACTCTACCATACAGGCCTAATTGGTGGATTGCTACAGAGATGGTTGTCCTTCTGGAAATGACTCAAATTATATAAAATTATATAAAATATAATTCCAAATTATTCTAAAGTTAGGTACTTTATGTTTATTAATCATCAGTTGAATATAAAAAGCACAAAAACTACCAATCTAGGACATATATTTATGATGGAAAACAATCTGAAGTGGTCGCACCACATGATAGTTGGTCGCAACACCTGACATTTTCAAGTTCAGTCAAATCATACCGACATAGAATTAGCCACATAAGCAAAACAAGCCAGCTTCCCACAAAAGGTCACAATGAAATTCATGATAAAAATACATCATAAGTTTTAAAAAAACAGAGAGTTACAAACCTGCTTTCAGGTTCCAAAGGTCTATGACAAAATGGTGGATGATGCAACTTCCTGTCTTTGAGTAGATTCCAACATAAAAGTCCCAAAATTGTCATTTCATGATTGTCGCACCAGATGATATTTAATGAAATGGACATCATCGGACAAAGTTTGTTTGTGTATTATGATAGAAATATAACCGCAAATGTTTTGGAATTGTACAGGAATAAATTATGCTGAATAGGGTAGAAATTTGTAGTTAATTTTTTAATAATTTTGAAGAAGAACAGCAGTCATGGCTGGACGGTCGCACCACATGATATTTTGACACTTTAAATTACAAAACAAACCTCCTGATTTTTGAAAAGTTGAAGTGAGTACATATATGGGAGAGGTACTAGATACAGATAGTATATTTTTGTACATTTAAACCTTTTTTAACTTTAAAAAAAATACAGCCGGACAGAATATTTAGGCGTCACGTCATTGACCCGTATAAAAACACAATAGAATTGACTATACTACAATAAACTATTTGTATTATGTATAATGTACAGCATTTGCTGCTCATCTTTTAAAAATTCTCAAACCAGCTCCGACAGGCTTTAACTAGCGGCCCGATGCCTTATTCGCTGAAGTGCCTGGGTTTGCTGCAGCAAATCGGCGTAAAACGATTATCTTTTCGCAGATTATCACCTCCGTTATGGGCTCTGCTTCTACGTCAACCGCAGTCATCAGCATTTCCTGGATAGATATTTGCCAATTAGAAAATATTTAGATTCGCCAAGTCGCCGCACACCTTGGTCATGATTTTCTGATTAATTTCTTTTATTCAATGCACATCATCTGCTTCTTTTCAGCACTGTCCTTTGCACTCAGTTTCTTTGGACACATGGATAAACAAATGTTTGCAAAATAACTGCAAGCACAAAAGCTCGCAACCAAAATTTTAGCTCTCAACTCAGAACAAAAAATCGGTCGAGAGACAGCTCGTATCTCGAAAAACTCGTAAGATGGGACACTCATAAGTCAGGGTACCACTGTAGTTGTTTGTGGTTGTAGTTGTAATTGTTCTTTTATGGTTGTAGTTGCTGGTATGGTTGTTTGGCGGTTGTTTGCAGTTGTAGTGGTTGTGGTGGAAGTAGTTATATTTTGTGTTGTCCTTAGTGCATCAAAGATGCCGAGTTTCAACCACTTGCTCTTTACTTGTGAAACTGTGCTTTTTTCATTCCCTTATTACACAGAATACAGTCCCCCTGTCACACATCCAACAAAAGGTTCCACACATTCTACTCTGTATATGACGGCTGTAGTTATTTTTGTTTGTAGTTGTTATAGTTTTGGTTGTAGTTGTTTTGGAGGTTACAGTTTTTGATGTAGTTGTTTTGGTGGTCTAATTTGCTTTGGTAGTTGTGTGTCATTACTGTTGTGGTTAGCAGTGTGCACAGTTGAAATAGCATTATTAGTGTTGTTTTTCTTCTTTTTGGCCATTATGGCATTGTCTGGTCTGCATCTTTACCACACTGTGTGATCTGTTGTGTGTGACAGAAAAACAAAAATTGTTTTCATAATGTTTCCTTGGTAACGGTTCTGAAGACGCATCCTGGTGGTGGCATTACACCATGAATTTTCTCTATAGGTAAAGTGATTGCTGACATCTTATTATTTTGAATTTTATTTATAGTTTTGTCCTGTTTTAGAGACAGCAGGATGCTTTTTTTTGTGAAGCTGAAGGCAGCTGTGTGTGCGTGTGTGTGTGTGCATGAGCGCTGTAGTCAGGTTTTCTCATTGCAGTTGCCAGTGGCGTCCAGCCTCAACTTGATTTCTTACAGATGAATCTGTGCTGGTCTGCCAGACTGTGGCTCATTCAGCTTAAATCTGAAGAGACGAGAGCCACATGGGGATCGAAGGAGAAAGCAGAGAGACAGATAAGATTGTGTGTGTGTGTGTGTGTGTGTGTGTGTGTGTTCTACACAAGGTCTGTCTATGCACCTGTCTTTATTTTAATTAATGGTGAAAGCCTGCCAGTAGCTAAGTGAGCCTAATGGTGCAGGCTGTTGGAGGACTCTGTGTCTCTGCTGAAGCTTTTATCATTTGTGCACACACACACACACACACACACACACGTTCAGAATTACTATATTTACTATATACTATATTCCATTAACTATAATACTGTATGTGAGTAACACTACACCTACACCTAAACCCTGACCTTATCCTCAGTAAACAGCTCGTTCTGCTAATTGCCAAAAAATTAGAGTTTGTGGTGAAAAGCAGCATGTTTCCTTTTGAGGACCAGCCAAATGTCCCCACTAGAATGGGTTTAATTTAACTTCTATTATTTTGAAGTAGTTTGGTGCCCACAAAGAGATAAAACACATTCAGTTTGCTTGTTGTGTCCTTTTGAAAATATTCCCCAATAATATTTATTTTACATTTTCTGTGCGTTTGAGTAATGAATCCCTGTAAAGGTTTTACCTCAAAGCAAATTATGTGGGTTGATTTATCCTCAGTTTCTCAGTTTCATGTCCATTGGTGTCTTCTTTGGTATAAAGAGAAGGTTTTAAATAATGATCTGTCACTTTTCTTCCCCCTGTTTTAGATGAAGCATCAGAAATTGGTGAATTGGATCTGAGTGGGATCGATGATAGTGAAATTGATCGGGTGAGTTTTAAATCCTCTGACAGGCTACTGAAGTAAATAGGTGCAGTTGTTTTTTTTAAGCTGTTGTTTAATTCTTCAGGTGCCAAAGGTGCAAACAGATGAACACTATAAACAATCACAAAAAGCAAACACCAAGTTCAGCAGCATGTTCCCTAAAGCTCTTACGACCCAATGACAAAAAAATCTATTCCCTTTCTTAGCCCTGTGAATAATCTCTGCTGTCCATTTGTGTATAAACAACCAAAATTCAAACTGGCAAATCCTGGTCTTGGATAGTGCTCACGTAAAAGGTATGCTAACCAATCACAATGCCCAAGGCTCTTCCCACCCACACATCTAACCGTACTCAACACTCGAACGCCGAAGACACTCTTGAAGCAGCTGTTATGAGAACACACAGAGTGCTGAGTTGTTTGATGGAATCTCCCTATAGCTTCACAGTAACAAAAGTGGATTTGTGGGCGGAGCTTAGGTGGGTCTGTTTCCACTGTTCAGCTTTGGATGGAGGTTTTGGTGAAGCGTGAACAGCTAAGCTCCTTGCTCCCCACATCAATGAAGCACGCCAACTGCTCCTGATTTGCACGTTTGTCAGTGATTAGCCTCATTAGCGCAAGTGAGCACCCTGGCATTTCCATCAAGGGCAGACTGATTGTCAGGACTGTTGTACGGAGCGTGTGGCTTGATTTTAACAGCTGTTCCCTTTGCTCTCCTTGGTGTTTGGAGTGGATGTGAATGAGGGCCTTTGTGCACTGACCAATCACCTTTAATGAGTGACCTTCGCTCAGAATGTTCGGGTTAAGTATGAAAGCAGGTTTCAAGTAAGCTATTATAGAACAGCTTGTCAACATGTTAAGTTATGGTATTTACCTGTAGACTGTGTGTAAATGAACCTTTCAAGTATGAATAATGTGCTGTTGATCTATTTTTGCTGTCTCAATATCTACACTCTAACTTGATCAGAATTCAAATATTCCAACAAGGAACTATTTTGGTTAGTTATTAAAGCTAATACAAGAATTGGGCCAAAATTGGCAGACAATGCTGAAACAAATATCAGAGGAAACACTTGTTTTATGTGTTCATAACCAAGCCCATATCTAATTACACCCATCTGTTCATGTTTTTCCAGAATTAAGAGCACTTACAGATGTCTACAGTGTTGCGTTGACCCCACATGTAGTCGATTAGCCAAGACATGTTTGGAGTTTTATTCCTTCTTTAGTTTAGAAACGAGCTAGATAAGAGGCTAGACAATAGCCACAGAAATCTTCTCCAGTACACACATGTCTAAAACTTCTATACTCAAACTGCATCCACGTCTTTATTAGGGTGGAGCAGCCTTGTTTGGTATAATATGGAGAAAGCCTGTGTAGCCTAGAACTTTGGCTACAAGATGTTTTGTTTATTTTTTGTAGCTCACAGCAAGTTATACTTGGTCCTAAACCACATGCACAATTCTGCTGCACCTCAGTGAAGAGCTAGGTGCAGTTCCAGTGGATAGAGAGTTTTGAGGATATCTAAGGGAAAGATCTGTGTGACTATTGACTTCTACTGATAGCAGCTTTACCCTCATTCTAAACTCCAGTTCTAGGAAGTGTTAGACATGTCTTACATGTCTTAGCTGATTGACAATATCAGGTGTCAGCGTGAAACTTCGCACATCTGAATTTAATGAGCTGTTACTGTAATGTAACACATTGATACGTTTTAATTAGTGATTAGTGTCCTCTGTATTCTTCACTGCAGTACATCCTGAATGAGAAAGAGGTGAAGATTAAAACTGAGCTTTGGCTGCTGCAGAATGCAGATTACCTCAAAGAACAGAAAGGTGAACCTTTTAAAATTCTTGCATTTTACACTGATCATCTTATATGTGGATACGGAGGAGTGGGAGAAAGTCTTAAGATACCTCAGGAAATTATATTTCAGGATATTGGGAAAACAGTAGATTAAATGCAAATATGCAAAGTGTGAGTGTTGATGTAAACATTTCCCATGCTCTCCTGGAGAAAGGCCAGTATTTACAGTTACAATATCTGGTTTATTGGATCAATCTTTCATGAAATTAAATCAAGAGCTACTAATGGAACTGAACAAAAATTGCCGGAGAGTGGCAAGAAGTTCAGGAACCACACCTGTGTCCTTCTAAGCTGCTCGCAATCAATATCAATTCCAGTCAGTGCTAGTCCTTGTGTTAGTGTTTGCGGTCCTTTTCCTGTGTTAGTGTTTGCGGTACAGTTGTACACCCATTGCCAAGATAAGCAGATTTAAAGAAATCTCTTGGTGTGAAATGTTCACAGGGTCTTATAAACTGATATACATGTACATTTATCTTTCTTTTCTTTCTTTGATGTGTAGAAAAGGAGGAGAGAATAGCAAAAGAGAAGGAGCTCGGCATCTACAAGGAAAAGAAGGCAAGTAAAAATAGTTTTTCTGCGTTCTTATAAAAGGCCTATTTTGGTAGTTACTAATAATTTTAGGATTTGTTAAGAGCTATGAGGCTAATGCAGCTAACAAGTAATGCAGGCGAATAGTAACCTTAACCTTGAGTGGATTATTCATATTATCAATATACATCCTGTTACATGTGAGTTTTTATTATTATTGCTTAGCCCTCATTGAAATAGACTGTAAGACTGTAAACAAACATTCTCAGCTCCACTGTGTAGAATGTGTGTGTGTGTGTGTGTGTGTGTGTGTGTGTGTGTATGTATATGTGTCTTTGTTTGTTTGTAAGAGAAACAATTGTTGAATTCTTAAAAAACACAGATTTCACTGAACTTTACAATATAAATACATTTATTAAATAACAGGTTATTCACTTAAGATAATAGTTTAACCTGCTATATTGAGCAGATGGCATACCCACACACTAATTAATAATAATATATGTATACTTATTTAAAACTTCGGAATAAGTAAACAATAAACATCCTGATGTGATGCTAGTTTTCAGTCTTTTGCTTTTGACAAGGCGTCCACACAATTTGCAGGGATTGATGTGCAGCAGCATGCTAGCTTAGCAAGATAAAGGGGTCTTGACTTAAACAGCTTTCAGAACACAGCATCGGCAAAGTAGCGTCTGCCTGGCGGTGCTGAGTGGATTTAAATCCGCTGTCAAAAGAAAAGCTTGTGTAGGGTTTGCTTGCAGGAACTTTCTGATCTGAATAATTCAAGTAAAGAAGTGATGACCATTGGCATTTTAGTGTCCGTGGTCCATTAAACCTGTTATGTTTTGAATTTCTCTGCATTTTGCTGTGATTCTGGTCCTGTCTGTGTTTGAATGCCTGTTGTCTCCCACAGCCACGGAAATCCACACAGAAGCGGCAGCCAATCAGTGCCAGCACGGCAGACGAGGCGATAGAGAAGATGCTGGAGCAGAAGCGCATCTCCTCCAAGATCAACTACGATGTCCTAAAGGACCTGAACAAGTCTGCCCCGAAGAGCCCCTCAGCCGAGTCCAAGGAGTCTCCAGCAAGAGGAACCTCAAAGCGGCCACCAGCTCGCCCACATAAACCCAGCGACCCCTCAGCCAGCCTGGCTGTGCCTGCCAGCAATTTCGGCAAGAGGTAAGTGGGGGAGGGGCTGGCAGGTTTATAACACGGCTACTGTTACTGAGAGCTCCATACTGCTCAGAGGCAAAGGTACCAACTGGGTTCGAAGCACCATAGCAGAATCACTCTGGGTTCCCTGAAAAACGTTCAGTTTTTGGTGAACCATTTTTGTAAACGAGGTGTTTTGTGTGTTGAAGAGTCATTCTGGGAGGAACCTTAAAATTGCTATTGAAACTTATGTGAAGTTCAACTAATATTCAGATAGATACTTTGGAACCTAAGAGTCTAAATCAGATATATACTGTATGTATAAACGTGTAAATATACTCTCACACACACATTATTTTCTCTCACATACATACACATTTTTCAACTATGATCAGTGGTTAATACAATTCTTAACAGCCAGTTTATAGCTCGACAGCTATATATATATGTATTCATATTTAAAATTTTGGAATAAGTAAGCACTAAACATCCTGCGGTGATGCTAGTCTTCAGTCTTTTGCTTTTGAAAAGGCGTCCACACAATTTGCAGGGATTAATGGGCAACAGCATGCTAGCTTAGCAAGATAAAGGGGTCTTGATTTAACAGCTTTCAGAACACAGCATCGGCGAAGAGTGGATTTATATATATGTCATGTAAAATCCCTGTTCCACTTTACAAAGTTTACCACGTTAAATTTACCCGCCACTTGTTAGATGAGCTTTTCAAGCTGAGTTGTCCTTTCTCACTTTGTTGTTAAGTCTGCTTAACACTTGTCAATTTAAGAATTCTTGTCAGTGGTGCACTTAATGCCTCAGGTCTAAAAAGCTATTTTCTTTCAGTTCCTAAAGATTACTCTAGTTGATGATGTTCAGGTTTCACTCGTCTCAAGTAAACTTTTTTGGTCCAGTGTGAGGTTTATGGTCATAGTATGGCAAAATCTGTATGAGGCAAGGTCACACAGGAGATCTCCAATTGGAGTGAAACAGCCAGATACTAAAGAATTGCTTGCGATGGATGCAAGACAGTTTGAAGATGAGATTAAGGTGAATGTCAGTAAGAACACATAAACAGCAACCAGACATGGCAAAATCTTTAAAAAAAAAAAAAGAAAGAAAGAAACTACTGGAGGGGTAAACAGTCTGCAGTGACCTGGTCGTCTATGACTATGGATAGTAATGACACAGAAATCATTAGAGCTGTGAGGGGGAAAAAATCTCTAAAAAAGCAGCTTCAGAGATCACAGATGTTCTGTAGAGTGTGAGCTGCTGATCAGCCACAAGAGCAGAAAAGTCAGACTGGAGTTTTACAAAAGAGTAAAGAAAATGGGTCAGAAACATTCTGGATCATCAAGGATTTACAAGAAACTTTGATTAAAGCATTAGGGAGAGCAAATACACTCGTAAAATATAAAGGTTCCTTAATAGAAATCCACAAGCTTTAAAAAGACTCTTCTAGAATTATGGCTTGGAAGATTTCATTCATTGTATGTTTTGATTCAGTTATTTTTTATGTGTGTTTATTTAATTGGAGAGGAAGAGAGTATTATTTATGTAAAAGCACTGGACTGAGGTGTTAGAATCTCGAAACACTGGACAATGATGGGTGTGTTGCAAAATATTTGTTGGGAGGTAGTAGAGATAGTTGCGTTCAGTGGTTTGGGGTTTGATGTTTGATTTAGAGTTACTGATCAACCTTAAACACCTGAGCCTAGTGATGCCCCTGACATTGAATAACATTTTAAACATGTGTTTTTATAAACAAATTATGACCTGAATCATGACGTCAGGCATTATATCGACATAAGGACACTTAAATGTAAAGTCAAAGTCAACTTTATTGTCAAATCTGCCATACGTACCAGACATACAGAGAATTGAAATTGCGTTACTCTCAG
>JBBPDH010000144.1:19139397-19158781 GCA_037974565.1 Clupeocharax schoutedeni
TTTGTACTCTTCATTTCTGATTGCGTGTTTGTACTCTTCATTTCTGATTGCGTGTTTGTACTCTTCATTTCTGATTGGGTATTTGTATTACAATGCTAGTTGATTTTGATTCAGCCTTTGGAGTTTTTTTAGAGTAACTGAGTATTATGATATGCATCGCGTCTCATGAAAATTTGTTCACACTTCATGATTCTGTGTAATAATTGTGTTCCATCGCCCACATCAACTTCATCAAGTCAGTTTCTGCAGCCTTACTGTAACCAACAATACAAAAATCTGTCTCTTTTATATTGTGTGTTTAGTCATAAAAGAGCCCTCAGACCGGCACTTATCATGATTCATGCGTGCGCTTACTGAGTTTACCGACAGTTTGCAAGACCGGGCAGAACAGCAACTGCTGGGCCTCAGAAGAAAGAGCAGGAAAGCTGTGGAATGTGAATGTGTAATGCAGTTTAAATGGAGTCCTTATACGGCTGTGATTGGATTGGATTTCACAGCGCTTCCAACTGCTGCAGAATGTACACTAAACTGTTCTGTGCAAGAACGATTACAGCACCGCTTTCAGAGAGAAAACCTTGCGTCTTGTTTAAAAATAGCCGAGAGCCGCACCACTCTACTTATTTCATTAAGGAGTCACTGAGCAACACCAGCAGTGTGTTTTTTCTCTGTGTTACCATGTAAGTATCTTTATGACACACATAAAAATATTGTGTACTCAAGTGTGTGTGTGTGTTGAAGCTCGTTTTTCCCTGGGGTCCGGATAGCATGCATGGTGTACACGGCCTTTGACCCCCAGTCAGCATGGAATGCTGAGCTGTCTGTGGTTGTGGATGTGGAGTGATGGCTCAGCTGCAGATGAAGAACTCTCTCCTGTCTGGCCTGCTTTTAACAGTTGTCTACAGTAGATTTTACCACTGGATCCTGACTCTGCACAGTTGCACGTTTACTCTCCTTAGAATAGAAAAGCAGTGTTTTGGAGCAGGATGGATCCCGCAGAGCCATTTTTGGTTTCAGTTTTATTTTCAGCCCCTCAGGCTATATGAACATTTCTTGATGGATGGGTCAATAGAAAAGGCCCAATAAAATCTCATTGCATTAACTCACATTTAAACTTGAGTGGGGTAAAGTGACTGTCCTGGAGACTTACTATGACAGTGGTGATATATCACGATTTTTGCAGCTCAAAACAATAAGGCATTACAATAAAGCCCATTACAAACAACTGGGGTCTGAAACGACCACATCCACTCCCCTTACACTTCGCCCGTGTTCAGTGGGAATTCCACTGTTATCACAGGCAGGGTCTAGAATTCTACTGTTTTCCATAAGAAGCCTATTTATAAGATGTAGAACTGCAACTTCTAACGGTAGAATATTCATTAAGCACTATTTGTAGTAGTACTGTGCTGAGGAGACTCTACAATACCACTCCTGAAGCGCCTGAATAAGACGTAAATTATTGATAAACAGTAAATTATTGAACTGTAAAAATGATTGGTGATTGCTCGTATATTTTACTGTATTTTTATTACCCTAAAAATCCATCACATTAACACTGTATTTTCCCTGCTTATTCAAAAATAAACGACAGCACAAACCAAATAAAGCGTCTGTGCATGAATTACAGTGTAGTCTGTACAGCGGTAATATCTGTGTTTATATTCTAGCACTGCAGGAGTTCAGTGTAAACTGTACAGTAAGGTCAGGGGTTTATCTTTACATTTTCGTTAAGGGTAATGTATTAAACTAACTTTAAATTACATCAAAGTGTTCTTGGCATATGTAGGGTTTATGCTCTAAAAATAGGCATTTTTGGCATTTTGTTTACCACAGCTCAACAACGGGTTGCCTTGGAACATAACCCCCACGGAAAAAACAATATATGCATATGATACATAATAATATTAATAAAATTGTTAATGTAAATAGACCTCTGCTTTATACTGTTTCCAAAACTTTACATCTTGATGCATTATTTATTGCATCTACCTTAAAAATTGTTTCGATATAGTACTCAGATATATGACTTTACATAAAACAGTAAAACACTGTTTAACTAAAACTTCTACTGGACTTCAATTAACTGCTAAACAATTCTAAAAATGATCAGCTGATATTATAACGTTTTTAAAACTGCCATCAAATCTTTCCTATCGGCCGCTCTGACAGTGCGCTCTTCATTTCAGGTGTAGTTACGGGTGGCAGGGTCCTCTGTGTGATGAGTGTCTGACATATCCAGGGTGTGTTCATGGCACCTGTGTGAAGAAATGGGACTGCATCTGTGAGAAAAACTGGGGCGGGCTGCTGTGTAATAAAGGTGATCAACCACACCAGATAAAAAACATTCTCACATTTTCACATTTACGCACAGCACATACTTAAACATATGATCTGTGACTATGTCTGATCTCACAAGGAAATTAGTGTTGATTTATTGAATTCCGTTTTCCCCCGTCATTCATTTGGGCTGATTTCACAGACCTCAATTACTGTGGAAGCCATCGGCCATGTGTGAATGGAGGGACGTGCTTGAACACAGAGCCTGATGAGTACCACTGCCTGTGCCCTGAGGGCTACTTGGGCAAGAACTGTGAGATAGGTGAGGAATCCTTTCAGAACTACAGCATAATGTATTTAACACTGAATATAAGAATGTAATAAGATCCATATCACATAAACAATGGTGTGGATTGGGTAACTTTCTGTCAGGCTACACATCCTCACGGGCCAACTCTGGACCTTGAGGAAACCCGCCTCCCAGTGATGTCACAGCCATAAGAGCTGGAAGTCCAAGTGAGCATAGCTGTTCTGGCTCACTGTGGGTGGCCAGGCTGGTCACCTTTCCCCCGTAACTGTAGTATGAATCACAATAATAATAATATCAATTAATGTTATTATAATTGTGATTCATACTATAATAATACAATCAAACTAAATCTAAAAAAGTGAGATTATGTGATGTATTGTTTCTTAATTAGTCACTGAGAGATTTATTCATCTATATTTGTGTGACTATGTGTGTTCATGTGTGCAGTGGAACACGCGTGCATGTCTAACCCATGTGCCAACGGCGCGATGTGTCATGAGGTGGGGTCGAGATTTGAGTGCCACTGCCCCCCAGGCTGGGAAGGGCCTACCTGTTCCAAAGGTCAGAGAACACTTTTATATTTCCATTTTTCACATCAGTGAGGTCCTGATAATCAACCTTTATAAATATTAGTCTGTATCAAATGTTATACATCTACTTTACATTAAATAAATATTAATATGTAATTACTATGGGTGTGCAGTGAAATAGAAAGCACCAGTTCCCTCCGAGAGACCCCCCTGTAACATGGAGCCAGGAGTTGTATGAACCAGAGGCTAGAATTGCAGAGCTGTGTGTGTGATATATATGATAGATTGACTGATTAGGTGGAACATGCATCCATTGTTGCTCTTACTGAATATCACTGATGAATCCTGGGATGGCATTCACTCTACTGACATTACACTCATACAGCACTGCTTTTAAATGGAAACTCTTTGGTCTGAATTTTATATTAGGCTGCAAGCTGTCGTGAGACTGATACTCCACTTTTTTAAAAACAAGTTTGTTGTTTCTAAATGTTTTATAATTTATCGTTTGCATGTTCTAAAACTCGATCTGGCTTACAAGGCTGTAGTTTAGCTCAGTCTTACAAATGTATAGGTTTCATCCTGGCTTGCATTTCTGCTCTAATAATGTAGTTTGGGTTTTGTTTTCAGCAGAATACGACAAATTTCTTTGTGCTCCTGCATGTTCACTACTATTACTGCTGTACTTCAGGCCCTATCCTTGACTGATCAAATGCAGCTCACAATCCCCAATACAGAATTGTTAGCTGACTGGTTTATTTTTTATTTTAATTTATGTACTATATATTTATCCCAGAGGAAATTGCTAAATTCTCCGCATTTAACCCATTCACCGAGTGAAGCAGTGGGCAGCCAGGAACACGGCGCCCGGGAAGCAGTGCGCAGGGACGGTACCTTGCTCAGGGTACCTCAGCGGTGCCTAGCGGTCTTGGGGATCGAACCCGGACTTTCTGGTCGCAGGGCGGATGCCTTAACCATTAGGCCATCCAAATGCCCCCATGTAGCCCTTTAAAAAGGAGTTTATGGGTTTAAGCCCTTTATGGGTTTATGCAGCCTATTAAAAAGATATGATTAGTTACACATAACAGTTTTTGTTGTTTATTGTTCAGTTCAGTGCAAATATCTGCAAAAATGGCACCTGCAAAAATAACATTTAAAAACTGTTTAGATCAGCAGTGAGTGTTTTATCACATTACCAATACTGAGATAAGATAAGAAAGAACTTTTTTTTTCCAGAGAGAAATTCTTTTGTCATGAGAATGCTCAGTGCAAAAAGAAGTAGAAAGATAAGACAAGTCTTTTTCTGCATGTGTTCTGATGGTCCATCAAGGAGGTGTGCATGGGGTGGGCGGGGTTGTCCATGATGCAGAGAAACTTCTTCAGCATCCCTTTCTCAGACACCTCCACCAGGGTCTCCAGTCTGACACCAAAGACAGAAAAAGCCTTTCTGATAAGCCTATTCAGTCTGTTGGCATTAGCTGCCCTCATATTACTAAATATTGTAAATAAAACAAAAACAAGTAAATACAAAAATGTTATGGCCAATATATATCTGGGTTCAGAATCAGAACCAGAAACCTTTATTGCTTGAAATTGCTTGGAAGTTTCCTGTGGAAGCCCAGTATTACTTCTATCAGTCCTTCATTAAATTAAGTCAGGAGCTGTTGATGAAATAAAACAATAGCTGCGGGCATTGAGGAGAAATCTAGAACTGATCCTGTGTTCCTCTCACCAGCTCACAGAATATCAACTTCTTTTACAAGCAAAACATATCTGCATACTTTTTTTCCTGCTGTCTTGATTGTTTGCATTTATTCTAATGTGAACTTGGCTAGCAGAAAGACTAGTGTGTGTGTGTGTGTGTGTGTGTGTGTGTGTGTGTGTGATGTTTCACAACCTTGTGTGTTCCTTTCAGATAAAGACGAATGCGCATCCTGTCCCTGTGCACATGGGGGCACCTGCATTGATCTGGAGAACGGCTTCGACTGCGTGTGTCCACTACAGTGGACGGGGAAAACGTGCCAGATAGGTACAGTGTGTGTGTGTGTGTGTGTCTGTGTGTGTGTGTTTGTATGTGCTTGTGTTTCTCAGATATATAAATATATGCATTTAACATATGCAGCAGGGTGTTAACATTCCACCATGCACTAGTTGCATGGACTGTAAGAGAGAGAGGATTAATGCAGCAGAGCAGGACTAAACAGTGGCACCTCCTCTCAGATATCAGCCTCTCTCTGCGTGTGCAGGTTGCATGTTTAATTTAATGAGGTGTGTAACCGAATGTTGTTTAAATCTCGTGCCTGTCAGTTACAGTGAGCATGTGTGTGTGCGTGTGTGTGTGTGAATGTGTCTGTGAATCCATCTGTCTGTGTGTTATTGGATGTCGAAGTTGCAGAGTGCATGTCTGATGCAGAAAGTCGTACATTATCAGTAACCTAAGCCTGGCCATTTGAGTACAGCTAAATTTACCTCTGGCCCTGGCAACCGCCAACTGGGGGGGCTAAATTTACCCTCCTTGGGGGCTATATTTGTTCGAGAGTGAGAGACAGAGGGGGTAAGGTATTTTACTCCAGCGCTCACGTTTAGTCCAGTAAGAGGGACTGTTCAGTAACCCATAAACAAGCCCACTGCAGAAGCAAAGTGGTGAAAGTGACCACTCCAGTATCACAGGCTGCGCTCCTGTTACATTTACAGAGAGAGCAGGGCCAGACACACACAGAGCACCTTCTTTACTACAAAAATCGTCGATCACACCTGAGGAGCAACCGCAGGACTATTTTGGCCTTTTGGTGCCGTCAAAGAAATCAAAATGGTGTCAGTTCATGTCTACTTTCAAAAAGCAGCTTTAATGTTGGGTTTTAAAAGAAGAATTATGTCACACTGGGCAGTTGTCACGTGCCGTATGTCATACGTGCCATAAGTTTGTTTTCTGTGAAACAAATATGTCAGTTTCCTTTATAATATCAACAGCATTCCCGCTAGTGCTGATGCTTTCTGAGATCTCCGGTAAGTGGGCTGGGTTCAGAGTATCAGTATGAAGCCTGGCGCATGGCAGTATAGACACTTTACTATAGGTGTACAGACACCGTGCTGCACCTAAACCCTGCTGTTTTAGTCCAGGAACAAAACACTGGCAGTGCAATTCTCTCTCCTCAGTTTACGGCCGGTTTGTTATTTTATTGGTTACAGTAGTGTTTGAGTTATTTTTTCTGTCTTTTGCATTGTTTAGCCATGTGGTGAAAATCTAACACAGCTAACTTGTTAGCGATGGCCTCGTACTTCTCATTGTGTTGAAGATAAATTTGTAAGCGTCACAGAAAACTCCCACTAAGATCCCACTAACAGACATTAGTGCTTGTACTTTGTCGACGTCCAGGATTTTAGTTTGTATCTTTAAAGTAGTTTCTTTTTTGCGCGGACAGTAAGTGTGATGCAGTCAAATGTGGCCCTGCTGTGGAGCAACGCTGTGGCAGTGCGAGTATGGCTTGGGTGCAGCTCTCTTTATCTGTTTTTTATTTAGATAGACAGCTGTTCATGGTACAGAATTACCTTATTTGGAGTAAGAGTCTTCCGTTTGCTAGATAAGTTGTTTTGCTCATGTTATTGTATTTCAGGCATTAATCAAATAAGGCTTAGGTGAATTTTTAAAGGGGGTTCACCTTTTTAAGAAAGAATATGTCACAATCCAGCACCATAAGTCTATAGGGCCCATGTCCTGTTTTTCTTAATGCCTTACAATTTATACAGACTGTTTCCTTTGCTGTGCTAGTGCAAGGGTGCAAAAGAGGTCTTTGGCTGCCGTTCTGTGGCTTTAACACTCAACGAAAGTTTGGTGTGAGTAGGTGGGGAGAAACTGCTGTAGGCTGTGTAAGGATGGGAAAGTTTCTTCTTACTAGAGAATGTATAGAGTGTAAATAGTGTTCCTTGTGATGCTACTTGGTGGTGGGACTTCATTCTCTCTCTCTCCCACTCTGTCCTTCTGTCTCTCTCTCTCTCTCTCTCTCTCTCTCTCACAGATGTGAATGAGTGTGTGAAGAAGCCTTGTCTAAACTCTTTCTCTTGTAAAAATCTGATTGGTGGATATCACTGTGCCTGCTACCCAGGCTGGACAGGACAGAACTGTAACATCAGTCAGTACATCAGCTCAGTGACGGCCTCTCACTGCCTCTGCCCTGTCTGAATACACTCTATACACACAGAGTTGCCAGTCCTGACTTCAATATATAGTCACTGCCCATTTTATCGAAAAACCTAAATAGACTTTTGATTCACATCCGCACGCCTCCGCCCCGTGCATCAATGGGAAATTACCACCATGGGACTACAGTATACCATTACAGAGAACACTCTGCTCAGTAGTGGTCCTACCTTTCCATAACCTGGCAACTCTGTAGGTCATTAATGGCCCAGCATCAACCCTTTCTACAGTTTTTATGTAATCAGCAGGGTCCTACTTTCCTTCTTCTATCCTGCTCTTTCAGCTCTGAGCCTCTTTAGTTCTCTTTGGCCCACTGCATATTTCCGAATTATATAAAAGGGGATTTCCACCAATTATTGAACATTTCTGTGTAGTTCAGTTGCTGAGACATAAACAAAGGAGAAACTTACCAAGTTGTGTTTATAGGAACCAGGGGTCAGGACCTGTACCACTCATTTATAGCCATTTTATGGACTATCCGAACAGTGAATTGATACATGTCTTCTGACTCTTTATATGTAAAGGTGATCTTACCTTTACATCTTAATTATTTAACTATGCAGAATTAAAAATAGATGGGGTTCTCCTTTAAATGTAGTGACTGAAAGAAGTTCAGTTTAAATGGAAAAACTGTAAACCTCTCAGGAAAATGTTATGGCTCTTTAGTCCATACCTGTTCTGCAGGTTCCTTTTCCCTGGAGAGCTCAGGCTTCTTGAACATCTCTGTGATCTCTGTAGCGTCAGTAATCTATCCAACCCAGTTTTAGATTGAATAAGGATGTATTCACTCTGAAAGGGGAGATTAGTGGCTTTGTTTCCCTCTGCTCTCACTCTGCATGGCCCTGTGAGTTCCCATACTAACATGTTCCAGATCCTTGCATTAAACTCGCATGTTCAGACTATCTCGGGACTCAAACTTTAAGTGGGACACTCTGTGATTTTTTTTTTTCAACAAGCAAAACATTTACTGATTGTGTGCATTTAAGAGCCCATATCCAACATTTTACACTTTTTATTTGTTTCTCCCAAGGTCCACATATACATTTTGTGTAGTTTTAGGCCTGATATAATTCATCCTTCTGCCAATTTAACTGTAGTGCCATTAAAACTAATAGATGTAAACCTAATACTGATTGTCTGTCCAGAATAATGGTTCATTTACAAAACAATCAGCTTAATCTCCATATATGGAGTCTATGGACCAAGGAGAGAGTGGAATGTTTAGAAACTTCAGTGATGTTTACAAAGCACAATAAATGTGACATGGTCACATTAAAAGATTCAGGGCTAATTCTAAGCAGCAAGGCTTAGAATTCAATCAAAAATACTTTTAAAATCACAGAGTGTGGCTTTAAACTGGATGCTCAGTCTTGATTATAATCTTTACATGTTGATCACAATTTTCTGTTGCAGATGTCAACACCTGTTATGGCCAGTGTCAGAATGGAGGCGCGTGCAAGGTGAGCACAGGCCGGTTACTGTTCTGGTTACACTGAAAGCAAGTGTGTATGTGCATATTTGAGGTCATTTGTCTAATCTAATCTAATAATGTATATGTAGGTTTTTCATAGTACACGCTTACTCTTTATTAAAACTACTTGGTTGCGTTTGGATATTTTGATTGAAAGTATGTATGTATATGTAGGGGGAGAGTGGAATTCCACCAATCTTTTATATTTCTGCATGACTCTGTCACCAACAAATTATGTCATTTAGAGTGAACTGAAATGATCCATTATAGAGTAACAGTCTGATTTCCATCTCAGTTTTGGTGGTAGGCTTTGGGTGAGTGCTCCAAACCTTCTCAGTAGTAATTTACAATAGTAATACAATGTCAAGGGCACCAGAAAGGGAATTCCTAACCATTTCATTTCATAACCTTTCTGTTAGGAAGCCTTAATGTCTGGCGCCACCACTGTGAACAATTCACACTCTCTGGAATGGAGCATTTCACACCACCAGTTTAAATTACTTTACCACTGAATTGTGGGAAATTGGTGGTGTATCCTTTTCAGGGTTAAAATGTGGTTTGGATACTGATCTGTTCATTGATCTGCCGCTGCTTGTTTTGTGTCTTTCATGCTGTCAGCAGTGTCTTAGTCAGTGAATTTGGCCGCTCATGTGAAAACGTTTAGAAGCCAGTCCTGCATTGCTGCAAGGTGTTTTCCAACTTCGGTTTGTGTGTGTTCCTGTCAGGATGGTCGTCATGGCTACGCATGCGTGTGCCAGCCAGGGTTCGTGGGTAGGCACTGTGAGGTGCAGCAGAGTGGGTGTGCGAGCGCTCCGTGCCAGAACGGCGGACAGTGCTGGTCGATACGCACCGGATACGAGTGCCAGTGTCCACACGGGTACACGGGGACAAACTGTCAGGTGGGTGATATGGGACACCAAGTGTGGACACAGCATAATCATGATTGTTTCAAATTTTGCCTCAAAATACATTTGGTGGGTGTAACAAATTTCAAACCATTTTTATGAAAGGTCTCACAACACACACGAGGTGCCATAAAAGATTTTTTTATAGAACCATTTTAATTCCCCAAAAGACCACATTTTGTAAAAGAGTTGTGTGAGTGTTCTCCATACTCACACAAACATGTTTTAAATGTTTGACTGAACTTTTCTTTAGGGAATTAAAACGGGTTCTGCAAGGACGTCAAGCAAATGTGTTTTATTCTCCAAAATGTCAAAGCAGAGCAGCAAGGTGGATAAACAGAGTAATGTGGGGCCCTTAATAGTAATTATGGTTTGTTATTATGGAGGTGATAGTTATTATGGAGGAACATGTCTGAAGACTGAGCATAGAAGTTACAATGGAAGTTAAACCTGCCGAGGTTATGATGAAGACACTGAATGATGATGATAGTAATATGAGTATATACAGCAAAGTGTGATTTATACACTTTAACCACTTTAATGGTTGTTTGAAAACGTCTTTCATAACTACATGAAATGTAATAATGTGTAAGAGCACTGGTTTTAAAAACTACTTTCGTATTGGAATTTTTCATCATAAATGATGAACCTAAAAAGTAAGTGAAACTCTTTTAAACAAATTTCACAACTTTCATAATTTCTTAACACTTAATGCCAATGTGCTTTCAAGCTCCACAAATATGAATGAACAAACATCTAACTTTGTTTAGATTTATTTTTTAATTCTAAAACTTTTCATGTGTTATCCATTTCTCTTTTGCGGCCAGGTGCAGCTAGACCCATGTACCCCTAACCCGTGCCAGAATAAAGCTCGATGCCATGCTCTGCAGGGCGATTTCTACTGTGCATGTGCTGAAGAATATGAAGGGAAAACTTGCAGCCAGCTGCGAGACCACTGCAAGACCAATCCTTGCCAAGGTATTACACTACCTGAAACCTGAAATCAAATCTTAGCATGTCAGTCAGCTAAGATTCACAATTTGCTTCTGAAGTTCGTTTCTTTACTTTTGAGCTGGAGCTAAGAGGCTAAGTGTATTGTAAGCCCCGCCCACATCATGCAAACTAAATGCTAAAGTACAAAACTAAAGAACTTCAGACACCAAACGTAATCAACGACACTTGGGGTAAAAGGTGGGGGCTGTGTTTGATAACACAGTCTTATTTTGACTAAACAGTAATCTGCAGGTGGAGAAAATGTCAGTCATGTCATTGGTCCTGCTGTTTTTTGTCCTAGTGATTGACAGCTGTACCATTGCTGTGACAACCAACTCCACCAAGGAAGGGGTGTGGCATATCTCGTCCAATGTCTGCGGCCCTCACGGTCGCTGTCTCAGCCTGGCAGGAGGCAACTTCACCTGTGCATGCCAGCCTGGCTTTACAGGGACATACTGCCACGAGAGTGAGTTAAAAGACATCTCATAATCCATACAGTGGATTTCTGACCTGAGATTTTCTGAAACGTCCTTCACTCTTCACTCTTCAGTCTGTGTCGTTCTGATGATGCCCTGTCTGATTCTGTGCTCCAGATATTAATGACTGTGCGTCTTCTCCCTGCCTGAGCGGTGCGACGTGTCTGGATGGAATCGGCTCCTTCCAGTGTCTCTGTCCTGACGGCTGGGAAGGAAAACTCTGTGACCAGGGTCAGTCTGCCTCTCTCTACTCATTCATGTCTTCTTCTCAGTTCTCTTCTCTCCTCTTCACTTGTCTTTTCATCTCTTCTTGTTTTCTATTCTCTTCTTTCTGCTTCTCTCTTCCTCTTCTCTTCTCTACTCATCTTCTCTCTTTCTTATCTCCTCTTCTTTTCTCTTCTCTCTTTCCTCTTCTCTTCTCTTCTCTTCTCTACTTATCAGCTCATTTCTCCTCTTCTCTTCTCTCTTTCCTCTCCTCTTCTTCTCCTCACTTCTCTACTCTACTCATCTTCTCTCTTTCTTATCTCCTCTTCTCTCCTCTTCTTTTTTCTTCTCTTTTCTCTTTCCGGTTCTCTACTCTTCTTAACTCTTCTCTACTTATTTCTTGTTCTATTCTCCTCTCTCTTTCCTCTTCTGTTCTCTTCTTATCTCTTCTGTACTCGTCGTCTCGTTTCTCCTCATTTCTTCTCTTCTCTATTTCCTCTCTTCTTCTCTTCTCACATCTCTGTATGTCCTTTTTTTATTCTGTTCTCACTTGCACAGATGTAAACGAGTGTAAGAGTCGGCCCTGTATGAATGGTGGTCGCTGTGTGGACCTGCTCAATGACTTTAACTGTCACTGCAGTGACAACTGGAAGGGCAAGACCTGTCAGTCACGTGAGTCCTTCTATGCAGTGGGAAGAAATAAACTAATTAAAGTAAATAAAAACGTTGCTAATTGTTGTTGGTATCAGTATTTTGCTTTAATTATTTTGGTTTATATATGGATTAGTGCAAGCTATTCGAGTTTGTGAATGTATGCAGGTGAGAGTCAGTGTGACTCCACTACATGTGCTAACGGTGGAACCTGCTTCGATCATGGAGACTCATTCCGCTGTGTGTGTCCTCCTGGGTGGGGAGGCAGTACCTGCAATTCAGGTGAGCTTTAGCTCTCCTTTTGTTAATTCCTCCAAGATGCAAACATACAAGCCTGAAATTCCACATTACTTTAGAGAACCTAATTTTCATCAGACAGAGACACTGAACGCTTTATGAACACTGCAGCGGTGGTGGAGGCTTTATACCCCTCCAGCTTGTGCTTAGGTTTGGACACAGTTACCTCAGGCTCAGGGGCGGCTCTTCCAAAGCGTCACATTCTATTAGTCGTTAGTTTTCCATGAAGATTATACAACTGAGAACTTGTGTCAGCAGTGGGTTCACATTAAGTAGCCAAATTCTGTTCTGTTTCGATCCCTTTTGGACATATAAGGCTGGTTTCCTGGGCAGAGATTAGACCAAGGTACAGACCATCATTTTATTCCTATGGAAAATCTCCTAAAAAATCATGTGTAGTCCAAGACTAGGATTAATCCCTGTCTTGGAACCGACTCATACTGTATGTGCACAAAATCTTTATTTTGACATTTCACTACTTTTATATTTATGAGTGATTCCACAAAAAATATGGAAGTAATTCTTTAAGTACCATGAAGCTCTTAAAGTGCAGTTGCCATTTCCAAGAGTTTTTAAACATCTTATCTTTTTCTTTCTTTTTTTCTCTCTCCCCAGGAACGAACAGCACGTGTGACTCTCAGCCATGTGCCAATGGGGGAACTTGTGTAGGAGGGGGTGGATCTTTCACCTGCTTCTGCAAAGACGGATGGAAGGGACCCAACTGCACTATAAGTAAGACCACACTGAGACCTCAGTATGTGTAAAACTGGTGTTCTGTTTTAGTATCTCATCGTTTTGTTTGTTTTGCTCATTTACAGATGTCGACGACTGCAATCCTCTTCCCTGGTATGTTTAATGAAATGAATTGAATAGCATGTTCCATATATGAATAGTTTATATGGAAACAATGACATTTCACTCAATCTCCTTCCCCATTCTCCATACTTCCACAATCTCCTTCCCTGAAATACATTTGTAGCTTATAGTAACTTGGTCAAGATATCTATGACAAAGTTTCAGAATTTACTAAAATGTTTACCATTGTTAACTCTGTAGCTGTCATGGCGGGTTTGAAAGCTTGTCAGACATTGTCACAGTAAATATCTCATGATTAACTCATTGTTACACTGAAAGTGATTTTATTGATACCACTGTGTTTAGCACTCTGCGCAGCTTCGGTTTTTTATTTTGTGGCAAACTGGATCTGACTTTTCAGTTAGAATCTCCCCGGGACCACCTGGTTCTTCATCTCTACTATTTTGAATTACAAAAAGTGACACAAAGCCTTGTTTTCTGTGACTAAATGTACTTAAATTAATGTGTAGAGTTCATTTTCAGGGGAGCTAATTAATCCCAATACATCTCTAATAATAATGTAAATCATGAATGAGTAGGTAAAAAGATGTTTTGTGTGTGTGTGTGTGTGTGTTTGTGTGTGTGTGTTTATACATATATATATATATATGTATATATATATATATATATATATATATATACATTTATTTGTAAATTGCTACTGACGGACAGATTTCTCTTTTGATTTTTCTCTGTGTGTAGTTACAATGGTGGTGTGTGTGTGGACGGTGTGAATTGGTTCCGATGTCAGTGTGCTCCTGGATTTGCCGGACCTGACTGTCGCATCAGTGAGTACAACAGTACTTATAGAAATTCAGCAGTTATTTTTCAAAATCATTTAAGTGTTCTTTTATTTTTTATTAATGCTGGGCAACGATTACCTTTTTATATCACTATTAATTGCATTGCTATACGCACAATTAAATAATTAATTCAATTAATTAAGTAGTGTATTGCACTACTAGGTAATGAGGTTGATTATATACAGTGAGGTAGAGAGGTTGGTTAGATACAGTGAGGTAGAGAGGTTGGTGAGATACAGTGAAGTAGTGAGGTTGGTTAGATACAGTGAAGTAGTGAGTTTGGTTAGATACAGTGAGGTAGAGAGGTTGGTTAGATACAGTGAGGTAGAGGTTGGTTAGATACAGTGAGGTAGAGAGGTTGGTTAGATAGAGTGAAGTAGAAGTTGGTTAGATACAGTGAGGTAGAGGTTGGTTAGATACAGTGAGGTAGAGAGGTTGGTTAGATGTAGTGAGGTTGATTAGATACAGTCAGGTAGAGGTTGGTTAAATATAGTGAGGTAGTGAGGTTGGTTAGATACAGTGAGGTAGTGAGGTTGGTTAGATACAGTGAGGTAGAGAGGTTGGTTAGATAGAGTGAAGTAGAGGTTGGTTAGATCCAGTGAGATAGAGGTTGGTTAGATACAGTGAGGTAGAGAGGTTGGTTAGATACAGTGAGGTAGCAAGTTTGTATTCGCTACCATACTATACTGTACTAGCCTCCTGTCTGTTTCTTCTTCTGTGTTACATTTGAGAGGAAGTGTTTTCTACCCTCAACACATGGCCTGAACACCAATAAAGTTTGACTTGACATTCCCCAGCTTACTTCCTCATTTTTATCTCTGTCTTGCTTCCTGTCTCATCTCTCTCTCCTCAGATGTTGATGAATGTCAGTCCTCTCCATGTTCTTATGGATCCACCTGTGTAGACAAAATTAATGGCTTTCGCTGTGTGTGTCCAATGGGCCGAACTGGACCTCGCTGTAAAGAATGTGGGTACCCTGCGAATAAAGCACTTCAAACAGACTAGGCTGTGATTTCGCATGGAGGACAGTATTATTTTTTTTAGTTTAGGCCTTCTAGTGTTCTAATAAGACCACAAAAGTACTGACGTGCTAATATCCACATAACGTCTTGTCTAATACTAATATCCTTAAACACTCAATAGTTGGGGTCTTCTTTGGGGATCTTTGCATCACAATGCAATAAATCTATCTCTGTAATGAACAGCTTTTCATCTTTTAGAACATGTGTCTTATATCAGGCAGCATTTTAGGTGTCAAGGTAGTTTTTAGAGATATTAAACTCTTCAAACATCTGGTTCCATTCACCCCCACTGTTTCTGATTCTTTGGAAGGTTTGACCTTTTACTTTAACAGTTGCCAATTAATGATGCTTCATCTGTTTTTTTTTTTACCTGAAAAAATCGAACAAAACTACATTCTTGATTTCTCTCATTCTGTATGTTTTGTTTTTTCAGTTGTAGTTATCGGTAAGGCCTGCCAGCACTCTGGGGTTTCGGTTAAACATGGAAGCCGTTGGGAGGAGGAGTGCAACACCTGTCAGTGTATAAATGGAAGTACCAAGTGCACCAGAGTGAGCCCACATACAAGACTTGTCAACAGTCTTCTCCTTGTCTTCTGTCTTCTATTTTCCCATACTTCCCCTGTCGACAAATTCCACCCACCACCCCACCTTGTTGACAACTGAAAGCACCTCCTTGGAATTGCATCATGCTACATGATATCATAAAAAGTCTTTCATTTTCCTATTGCCAAAATGTTTGGTAAAAATCGGAATGTGTTTTGAACTTCTACGGCTTCCTACGTGTGGCATTAAATCAATGAAAACATGTCTTCTTTAGGTGCACTGTGGTAGTCAGCCCTGCCTTCTGCAAGCAAGCTCAGTCGAACCTCAGCGCCACCTTTGTCCCGGAGGACAGGAGTGTGTAGAGAATATCTCCTTTTCCTGTCTCTGTCCGCCTTGCCACCAGTGGGGTGTGTGCTCTGGGCCGGGTCCTGCACCAGTCAACACTAACTGCCAGCCTAACAACAGCCACCTAGACAAAAACTGTGCACGCGTTACCCTCATATTTGATACAAACAGCCTGCCTCAGGTAATTTATTTAATAAATTAATGAATAAAGGAATAATTTAGTCAATAAATAACCACACGTTTAAAACTTTGAATGTAAATATATATGTGTGTGTGTGTGTGTGTGTGTGTGTGTGTGTGTGTGTGTGTGTGTGTGTGTGTGTGTGTGTTTCTCAGGGAACAACCGTGGAGGGTATATGTTCAGAACTAAGATACCTCCCAAGTACTCGGACCCTTGCTGAGGACCACACCCTATTTATTCTGTGTGACCAGTCACCTTCTAGCAACACTGCTGTGGACGTTGCTCTGGTGAGAACACGTTTTCACGTCACTTTTCAGATGCCATTATCTCACTACATGTTTTGGAAATCTAGACATAAAACATTTCAGCCTCAAATGTGCAACAAAGGTTTTCTGGGAATATATGATACTCTATAAGGTGTCTCTGTCCTGAAGTTTGTTTTTAAATTTGGCTGAAGCTGTTAGTTAAACTGACTAAAATGTACTTATCCAATGAATTGTTTTAACATATTTCACACTCTCCTTTCTGCATAATTGAATCTTTGAGATAAAAAAAAGCCATTCAAAGAAATGTACAGACTTATATGGTTAATTGCAGAGAAAATGGTTCATGACAGGAACCAGGGATCACAATTAGAAGCCACCACCGCTATTTTACTTACTGCTCAAAACCGCTAGTGAACCTGCCTCTTTCTTCTGCGCTTTTATATGTGACACTGATGATATTATATTTGTAACAGTACATTTCCTTGGGGACCTATTTTGTCCCACATGTACCCCACCACCATGGATGCATTTAATTTTATGACCAAAGGCTTCTCAAAAATCTGGCAAAACAGTTTTTCTGATGGCATATTCATAATCAGTTCATTTAATAACTTTCTGTGAGGAATTGGGATCTTAAACATTTAAATATGCAGAAAATTGGTGGGGTTTACCTTTAAAATTCCTGTCTTGGTTAAAATTGGTATATTACTCAATTACTAATATGATTAATAGTGACAGGCCTAATTTTGTTAAAACAATTGTTCTCCAAAGCTGCCAGTGGGTGACCCTAGCGAGCGGCAGCCTTAAAAAGTCAGACACTTTTACTAGCCTTCACTTCTTTACTAGCTGTTGCTGCTTTCTCTGAGAATGCCCTAACGTTTCTGTCTCCCTCCTGACTTCTTTTATATTAGATATCAGCTTTCCTTTTTCTGTCTCTCTCTACACTACCAATTGCCTCTTGCTTTTCGAGTTTGCACTCTATTAAAAAAGCAGGCACTTAATTCAAAGCTTAGATGGCTTCCAGAGAGGACTCGTAAAACCAGAGTCATTTCTTTTTCTTTTTTTTTCGTTTGTAAAAGCGAAACACCAGGCGTTATGCGCACCCCCAAACCTTTTTGGCCTTTTTCTTTACATCTGCTTATCATTTCAGACCTTTTACCTCCAAACCTACCTACCTCCCAAACTACAGCAAATCAATCTTCCCTCCTTTATACACACACAAACAGTCTTTCTTTCTCTTGCCCTCCATCCTCATCCCCCTCTCTGCCTGCCCTTAATCTGATCTCACCTCTGGCCAGCCAGACTATCACCATAGAAACAAAGAGATCCAAGTCTATCCACTTTCCCTCCTCTAAGCCTTTAATGGGCAGAATAAGCATTTCACCCTCACTGTAATGTTTTTAAGATTACCGGCGAGCAGTTTTCCGGAAAAGGAGTGGCACTGCTTTGTGGTCTGTCCTCTCATAACTGTCTTTTGTATGAATACTGAGGTTAACACTGACATTGCAGTGGAACCCAGTTTCATTCTTTTTCGGTTTATTGCCTTTGATAAACTGCATTACAGGAAACTTTATAGCAGTTCTTAAACACTTTCATAAGTGGAGTCTAAACATTCTGTCCGTTGATTGTCAGTGAACTATTAAAGCAAGGAGTCTTAGGCTGACACAAAAAATCCAAAACATTCATAATCTTCATTTTTTCCCCTGATGTTCTGCCCAGTTTAGTCATCTCCAGTTCCAGCCATTAGCTAGGACTCCCCCGCATCACACAATACGACCAACACTGGGAGGGTGAAGGTTAGGAAGTGCCCTCACTGCCTTCCAATTCTGTTCAATTCTGTTCATTAACTGACAAAGTGTTGGGGGAGAGCCACCCTACCCACCCAGAGAGAGTGAAGCCAATCTTGGACATCTTGATACAAACAGCTGTAGCAGCATGCAGATCTCCAGATTATACAGTTGTGCCACTTCTCAGCATTTATATAAAATTCTGTTCAGACTACTTTTCCTTGAGAAAAACGATTTGAGTTCTCATCCAGAAGTCCCACTGAATATTTGGAATCTACGAAGCACTGTTTTGTTAAAGTAGGCATTTAATCTGTATCAGCATTGGTGGCAAGATGCAGCACTCCTTTGGTAATAATTGAGATAATTATTTTACTGTTTTACTGATCTTTTATCGTTTTGCCTAATTACTATTTTTCAGAAAAAGATATAATTGTGTATGAAAATATTACATTACATTTATTTGACGGTTACCCAAAGTGTCTTACAATACTAGGAAACATTCAAGGTTCAGGACAGTGTTAAGAACCAGAGGAGAGTTCCATGTGCTTAAATCTTTATGTAAGAGTGATGCAAAAACATAGATGGTGCATCAGGAGAGGAGATGCTCGCTGAAAAGGTGAGTCGTCAAGAGGTTTTTGAAGCTAGAGAGGGATTCTGCTGCTCGGGTCACCTTTAGCAGCTCATTCTACCCACAAATGAGACCAGTCTGGACGGGGCTTGCCTTGTGTCTAGGGGTGGCAGAGCCAGACGATGTTCCTTGGAGGGAGCGAGATATTTTTTACTAACGCACATTCTGTCTGATTCTGTCTTTCTAGTCATTCCAGCAGTCTTCTGCAGTGGAAGAGCAAGGAGATATACAGGATGTGGTCAGTTCCATCATTAACGTTTTGTCCAAACGTCACAACAGCACTCTGCTCCTGGCAATACGAGAGGTCAAAGTTGAAGCTCCCGTCATGCCCCAGCCAGTGGGTGAGTGAAATGCTTTTCTCCCTTCTTCTTTATTTTCTAGGGCACATGAAGTTGGGTCTGGGGGTTTTCCACAGTGACTGTACAGAGATAAAGTAATGTGGCCACTTACATTCAGCACATCGTATGTACAATGTGAAATTCTTTCACCAAGTGAAGCAGTGGGCAGCGAAAACTCCTGATCTAAGACTTTGTAAGGTAATTAAAATTGTTTAAGGTTTTTTTTCCCTTATTTCAAGAAATCTTATCAAGTGTAAATATCTTACTGCATGGACAGATAATTTCACTTGTTTCTAGTCTAAAG
>JBBPDH010000144.1:19158881-19177298 GCA_037974565.1 Clupeocharax schoutedeni
CTGTGTGTTGAGTTATTTTGAGGGGACATCAACTTTACACCATTATACAAGCTGTACACTGATTACATTCTATCAGATTTTCATATCTTTAGCTTTGTCCCTTGAAAAGATATAATAAAATATTTACAAAAATGTGAGGGGTGTACTCAATTTTGTGAGATACTGTATAAACAGTTTTCTGCAGACATATAGCACATGGCTACAGTACCATCAGTTGTGTCTATGTGTGTGACTGTGTGTGTGTGTTTGTTTACCTCAGACATGACATCCTTGGAACTGGATGCGGAATTGGAGAGCAGGTCAAAGCTGCTCCGGCTGCTGGACGCGGTGACGGACGCCCTGGTCTGGGCCATCTCTAGAACAGGCCTGTCCATGCAGCAGCAGTCTGCCCGCCTCGCACACCTCCTAATGCTACTGTCACATATACGGCATCTCAGGTACTGCAGTGAGTGTGTGTGTGTGTGTGTGTGTGTGTGTGTACATAATGTCTTTCTTCCAGCAAAGCTTAGATAAATACAAACAAACAAGAAAGCAGTAAAAAGTACCAAGATTTTTGTGTGTAAAAGTAGTTGACGTTTTTTGAGTTGGTAAAGAGGTTTCCAGATTTCTCCTCCAGCAGCTCCTGATTTAATTTAATTAAGACAAACCAGGTTTGTGCTGGAAGCTACAATTAATACTGGGCTTCCACAAGGAACACAATGACACAGTATACATAAAACTGTAGTTTGCGCCCACCCAGGACGAGTCCTTGCCTCACGCCCATAGACCCGGGATAGGCTCTGGGTACTCACAACCCTAGGAAGGATTACAGAAATTGAATGAACGAATAGTACAGTTAGTAATGTTACTGTGAAAAAACACTCATCTGCACAGATTCATTTTTTTTTCGTAGGTGCCTAAGGTATAGTACAGTATGTATGTATGTGCATATGTATGTGGAACATATCCTGTATAGGTCCCATGTCTATGAAAACTGCTTTCCTTTCTTGCAGCAACAAAGGAATGGAGCACCTTTCCAGCATGAAAAGAAAGAATGTAGTTCTATTGTATGATCTGCTGCTGGAGATGCTGGACGCAAATATAACTCAGAGCAGCCGGCTGTCTGGAATCCAGTCCGCTAATCCTGAAAACACCCCTCCAGTGGAACAAAACACAAACCCAGCCTGCAAACCCAGCCAGAGTCCTGTGGCCCAGTGTGTGGAAGAAAAAGCTGAACAGGAGTGATATGCACACACAAAATTTCATGTACGGACATGAAGGGACATCTCCACTGTGTGAGGGTTCAAAAAGAACATGATGTTATAAATTGGCTTTGGACTACTCCTTCCCATTTATTATCCACATCAATCTGACCCCTTCTATTTGACTGAGGAGTCTCCATCTCTATCCCAAGGGTCGTGGCAAAACTACCGAATCTTCAGCTATCTGAGAGACGAAGGACTGAATGGATCTGTGAGATGTCCACATATTTGTGAGGATTCCAGCAATTTCAGTAACGCTAAACTTTTGTTTGTCCTGATCTAGTTAGTGTTAGACACTCTCAGAAATTTCTGTAAAAAAGGTATCTGTATTCATAAAAACACATTAGATGACTCAGAATTTCAGGATTTCTTGTCGTAGTGAAATTTTGCAGAAGAATTTTGCCGAAGTTGAAACCTGAAAATTCTGTAAAACTTTTTGCCTTCATTCTAAATTGTGGTGCTAAAATTCAAATGCAGAAAATGCGGTTTCACATGCAGAATTCAGAAATTTCAAGAATGTCTTGTATTTGCACTGCACAGAATGGACTGCAGCTCTAAGTTTACTATGGCATCAGACATGGCTTAGGTTTTTCACAGGGATCATTCTAAAGGAACTTCAAACAAAACAAGCGGTATTACAATTACAAAATCAAATGTTTCGTCACATCTACTAATCCTAATTTTGTCACTGAACTATTTACTGTCCCTATTTTTTTTTTCAATTTCACTACATACATATGAAGTTACTTCACAAATTCAACAATTAATTTGAATTTGAATGTTGAAATACTACAAGTACTCAAAACACTGATTTGGATGTGTCCCAACCTTTGACTTGTAATGTATGTCTTACATGGTCAGAAACTGTAAAGTCCAACTGTCTCAGTAGAAAATTGCACTACCAGCGCATTCTCCTTCTGTAAGCGCCCACCGTGTGCCTTAGGTGCTACACGTTTTTAAGTTGAGTGCATTATTGCTCGGCTCTATGTAACAGTGTACTCAGTGTAACAAAAGTTACATTACAAGAGGATCATTTTTTGTGAGAATCTGATAAGCAACAAGAAGTGGGAAAGCCAAGATACGCAAAATCTCAATACCAAATAATTGTTCACAATGCAACTGTGTATTCTTTAGACTGATTGTATTGATGTATTCGTTTGACTGTAAATAGTGATTTTATTGTCCAATTAGTTCATGCTGTGAGGTAAAGAGAAAAAGAAAAGGTGTGAATTTGTTTCATTGTTTTTGTATTTTGTACAGTTTTTGTGAAAGACTTTCTGGTGGCTGTTTTTGTAAGCTCATGTCTTAAAATGTTTGAGGCCTGGATACAGTCTATCCCCCTCTCCCCCATCACTCTGTGTGCTGCTAGCAAGCTTTGGCATCTGCAAGCTGATGTAACAGAATTGGCAATTGGTGTTCTCCTCCTAGCGTGTTGAGACCAAGGACATTGATTGGTCTTGGGAGCCTGTGGAGCTTCACCTGACTCAGAGTACGTTTGCGTCAGTCTTCACCTAAATGTGTGACTGAGGGGGGTGCGGCTAGTGTGCAGGTGGGGAAACTGTCCATCACTACAGGGAATAAACTACAAAACCTGCATCCGGCATAACAACAGTGTGATGATTGTACCTAAAGCACTCTAAATCAGATTGTTGGGATTTTTGCCAAGCTTAGCTACAGTTGCTATGAAAGAACCTATTTGTGGGCAAGTATGGGTTAACATGGGTCATGCCTTAAACAGGCAGATACAGTTTATCATTGATATTCATGTTATTGCTGCAACTAAAAGCAGTGTCCAGAAAGAAAGCGTAACGAACACAGGCTTTCTATGAAATCCTTAGATTCAAGAATACGGGTGAATTTGAGGTGTTTCTGAGTGTATCCAGGCCATAATGTTCTGTAAAAAATGTTGTGTGGGTTGTATTAATGTGAATTCTGTCTCTATACAACTAAAAATGAGGACAAATCTACTCAAGAGAAGCTGTAAATGCTGATGTCCATAATGCATTGTAATTATTGGCAGAAAATGCACTAAGTATGATTTTCAGAAAGAAGCTGTGTGTTTCCTTTGCTATCAGTGCAGCACTTAACAAATCCTACAATCTCTTCAGACTGTTAGACCAAAAAAAAAAAAAAACAGTTAAAGAATAAACTTTTTAAATGTTCAGCAGTGTTCTTGGCAAACAGCTTTATTTCTTTATAAGTAAAAATGAGCTTTACACTATACATCATCCCATAAATACACAAAAATAAAACCACAAACTGTACACATCCTTATTCTTCATGCTCGCTGTCTGTACTATGGCTCTAGTTGGCAGTGCACATTTTGCTCAAATGCTGCTTTGTGACCAGTGAAAGGAGGCTGGGATAATAAATAAATAAATAATATATATATATTTGTTAAGGTCGTATCAACCTTGCTTTAACTTTACTTCCTTTTGTTTTGCCGGTGGCAACTGACATCCAGGTCTTCGTTGTAAAAGTTTAAAAGAATAGTTTATCAAAATAAATAAATTGACCCAAATTCTGATAATAATGGATGCTTCTTAATTGTTTGAAGTAATGGGTGAGTTCATATCTCACCCGTTAGCATTGTTCTGGCTGCATTACTTAATCTCAATGACATTGATTAAAACTTAGTTTAGGGTCCTGCCAGTATTGCATACATTCTTTTTTTTTGGCATATATATGTTTATATACACCCAAGTACATTCATGCAGAACTAGCTGTAAGAAGCAAAGCATCGTTCAACGTCCAGTCAGAGCTGGTTGCAGGAAATCCAAATGAGAACAAAGAGAAAAGAAGCCAGCAAAGGAAGAAAAAACACCAAATACAACAAACATCATACCATTTCCTAAAAATAGTAATTAATAATTCTTATACGGTTCACCAGAATGCAGTAAAAGTTCCTTTGCAGTGATTTCTTGATAATGCCCGGTGAAAAAATTCTGCAGGTACACAACAAGATAATGTAGAGTCCGCAGCTCGGTCCTCTTACAGGTCCTGTTTGTCCTGTAAGAATGAATTTTTTTAATAAGGACCGACGGACAGCACATTACCGCTTATATAACTTAGTCTTGCACCAATCATACTGTGAAAATATAACACCCTGAAAAAATGAAGGGACAGATGAGCATCTTCAGATCATGTCTCCTTCTATTGCTGTTTTTTTTCCAGGCATATGGCAGCTTAAAATTGCTACAGATTAAAAAACAAAACAACTAATTGCACACAGTGTACAAACTGTTAGATCAAACAAAATGCTGGCGGTCAATATGTACAAAAAATGGGCCGTCTAGCTTTCCAGAGTCCAGTAAAGTAGATATGACTTCAAAAATGGCCATAGATCATGTAGCAGGTTCTCCACCTTAGGTTCACCCATGATTTAGCAGTAGTGTAAAACCAGACATCTTCTCTTGTAGCATTGTTGCTCATCAAAAAACAACAATTTGCAAAGATTTGAAGACTGTCCCATAAAACCAAATCACAAACCAGCAGAAGATTCCGGTACTTGAGTAATTTGGTAGATGATGACACAAGTGAGAGGACTCAAGCTCCTCCTGCCTCTTTTAGTTTCCTGGTTTTTCCACCACCAGTACTGATGCATGGTCACAACAAAGGGTGGTGTTTAGGTTCTCATGTAGGAGGAGGCCCGTTGGTGTAGCGCAGCATCGGGTAGAAGGAGCGGGCAAAGTTGTTGGCCAGAGCACAACTGTAGTCGTCCTCGGAGAGAGGCACCAGGCAGGCCAGCACCAGCACCAGGAGGAAGAGCAGGTGCAGGGGGAATGCTGCCCGCAGCACCCGGTACAGGAAAGGCCTGCTGGGGGACACTGTATTCTTTATCCTGGATGAGGGATGGACAAGAAGGAAAACATATTAGATATAGTATAATTTGCATATAATCATATGCTGAGAGTTTTTGAAGAAACAGTGCTAGCGGAATGACACTCATCATTATATCTACGCCACAGTGTTCGCCTGTCTGACTTCACACTGAAAATATTGAAATAGTTACTTGATTGGTGCCTGTAGTTTAATAAAAACACATGCAAGTATATTGCACATCTAATATTACTCATCATTTAAAAAGTTGATGCGACTGAAAAGAACTGAAAGCAGATCTGTAATCAGCATGAAAAACTAGTTTAGAAAAGCGTGTTGTGGTTTCAGGTGATTATAAAAAAATGTTTTTTGTTGACCTGTTCTGTAATCAATGCGAGAACTTTGCTTATCAGTGCCCCTTTGCAACTGGAAAGGTGAGTTTATTTCCATCATTAAATGGTAGCCAGTATCCTGATTTTATCACAGTACAGGGTTTCCTGGGGGGGTGTAAAGTTCAAAACAACACACACACACACACACACGCACGCACACGTACTTAGCACTTTCAGGAGCTTCCTTCTCAGCAGATTTTAACTCCTAAAGAAAAAGAAAAGGGAATAAGTCAGCTTTCTTTTTTTCTGGCACCACTAATCACTGAACTCAACAGACGCTCAGTAACGAAAGAGAAATGGAAGCTGCTGTTTACGGGACCATGCTGGGCTGTACCTTGTCCAGTGGAGTTGGAAAGCCTGCAGTGCCCGTACAGTCATCACCATCTACTGAGGAACCTTTAGTATCCTGCAACAAAGGACAAATCTAAATACATTTTGAATCAGACCATTTGTGTGTGTGTGATTGTATTTGATTGATGTTCCGACACCACACTGTGGGGACAGATTAAATGTAAAAGTTTGTGCATATGTGTATAGATTGATGATTTATGCTATAAAAATGTTCTTTGTAGAGGATTCACTTGTGTTCACTTATGAGAGATGTTCAAACTTTTGCACAGTAACCCCCCACTTTTGGCAGGGGTTACATTCCAGGAGCACCTACGTATAGTGAAAAACTGCGTTATGTTGTGGTTTAAACTGGTTACGTCACACCATAGGTTTTGCTGACGCTGCCCTTTCTGGGTTTAAATCATATCTTACAGACAGAACAAAATACATTTCCATTGGAAATATAAAGTCTTGGGAACACAAGGTGACCTGCGGAGTGCCCCAGGGGTCTGTACTCGGACCCCTCCGTTTCATTTTGTACATGCTTCAACTTGGTCATGTCATTAATCGTTATGGGCTATCTTTTTATTGCTAAGCCGACGACACATAACTCTACATGAACTGACAAGCATCACTCCACACCAATCTCACCAATCATTATTGACTGGCTGTCTGGAAGAGATCAAGTTATCAAGTTGTAGATGCAGCACAATTTACTTATAAACGGCTCCAAAACTGAGGCAATCTTGGTTGGCACCCTCACCCTCATCTTTCATAACTAGCATCACTATCTCTGGTCATGACATTCCCCTCTCTTCATCGGTCACCAACCTTGGACTGCGATTTGATCCTCAACTAACACCTGAAACTCACATCAATTATCTTTGCAAGACCTCGTTCTACCATCTCAGGAATTCTGCCAGACTCCGTTCCACTCTGACCCTGCCTGATGCAGAGAAGCTAATCCAGAGAAGCTGTCTCCACCAGGCTGGACTACTGCAACACACTGTGAGACTGAAATCGTGACTACTGATCCACGTATAAGTGGGGGGTTACTGTATACAATTACAACGGAAAGTGCTTGCGATCTCACATACCAGTCTTGCCTGCAGCATACTCAGGTCATGGGCCACCTGTCTGAGGAGAAGGTGCAGCTTGTTGCTGATAACGTGCACCTTCTCTTTAGCCTCCATACTATCCTCCCCTTGGTCCAGCTGCAAGATGTGAGTGGAGATTTCCCGCAGAGAGAGAACCTCCTGCTCCCGACTGTGTAGCTCCTCCTGAAGAGCCTACACAAACACACACACACACACACACAGAGTTTGAGATCACGATATTTGCGAGGACTTCCACTGACACCTGTAATAATGTAGCTGTATTGTTTAACCTAAACGTAGCCTTTGTAACCTAAATTCTCTTTTTGCTCTCTGCACATTTACTTGTGAGGACAAGTAAAATGTCCTTACTTGCACTTAAGTTTTCCTATCTTTCGGGCCCCAAAAAGAGCTCCATTCAAACCTATACACATGTACACACACTCCTACCTTGAGTGTATCTCTGTGCTCCTGCAGTATGTTGTCATCCATGCTGCGGTCGTGGATGTTAACCATGTAGCGCTGACTCTCGGTCCGAGCTAACCAAAGCAGCAGAGAATGCAGCGTCTCGTGGAACTCCTGGGGTCACAAAATAGTCAGAAAATACCAGCAGTTTAATCAGAGGCACTGACTGTGACTGAAATGGATTCCTATTTGCATTTTAGGACAGTTACTTATTTTACCCATGTTCCATGTCCAAATCATTATATTGAATTCCAGAGGGATTTTGAGGGCAGTGTCTACTACATCCATTTACAGTGGATTACTCTGGGCCTATTGTTAATCAAAAAATAAACAGCAACTGTATGTTGTGCTAAAAACATACATACACACGTGATTCATGTTATTTATCAAGAGATTGTTTTAAAGATTTAAAATACCAATTTCTTTAGTGAACAACGTTATTTTATTTGTTTGTTTATTTTTATTGTATTGCTTTACATACGTTAATATTTTCCTGAAAGAGTTACGGGTTATAGAAATAATGTAGAAGTGATATAGGGCAAAAAATGGTCACTTGTCATTATGGCTGTAAAGAAAACATTGTTTTACGAAAGTCCCAGGCCATGCAATCAGGTGTGTTTAAACTGGGTACCGTGGTCATACTGTTTTTGACAAACTGATAAACTGACTGGTTGCTCCCCCCACCTGACACTGAAGAAGCGCACGATGCAGGAGGTATTCCCAACTGTCCAGAGCAGCACATGCGTGTGTCCATTTCTGATTGGCTGCCTGCAGAGCGGTCCTCATTTCCTGAAGCTCCACACTATTCCCTCGCTGAACTTCCTGCCCACTGAGATTCACTCCAATCATCAGAGCCTTGTAGATATTGAATGTCCTCTGCATCTCCTGGACAGAGAGTGATAAAAGAAAACAAGGGATTTATGACACTGATATTTAATCTGATTGACCAAGCCGTGTTTCAAGCCAAGTTTAAAACGTATGTCCACACATACACTATAGTATGTCCAGCCAGGCCTACGAATTGCTGATTGTATCATCAGACATCTAGTCCTCAGACAACAGGTTGTTAATGCAGGAACCTCTCTCTATTAATACCATCATTGGATGAGCAGTCTTCACATATTTGGACACATAGTACCTGATCATACATCTATTGTTGGTTTACCTTTATCCCCTGTATTACATTGTGAAATGCTATTTTATATTATATTATACTGAGGCAGCTGGTGATTGGTGGAAAGAGATTTAACCCTGTGATCATATATAAGTGGTTGCCAGTGGTTTGCTCTTGTCTCAGTCCCCCGCTCCTCGCTCCTCTACCTTCAGCTTGTGAATGTTGTTCTCCATGTCACGGATGCTGCTGGATGATTCTGCTCTCTGTAGCGCCTCCAGTTCGGGCAGCACGACGTCCAACCAAGTTGTGACCTTGCCGAGGTCAGAAGTCAGCTTTTGCCACCTTTGTAGGTCAGTGAACTCCTGGGCTTGCAGCAGCTCCCAGCGCTCAATTACTCCTGGAGCACAAGGTCAGAGGTCATTCATTACGTCTGTGTATGACACCAGCTGCTTTATGTCTTTTAGATTAGGATGAGCACACCGAACAGGAAGGAGTTAGGAAGTGTTAAGAGTAGCTAAAGGTCCACATTAGCACAGTAACTAAGAAAAACAATGAGTTAAGAGGAGAAGAAGCACAGCATGAAGCAATGCAAAATATTAGATCATTTTCCATTCATTTATTTTCTGCAACCGCTTATTCCTTTCTAGGGTCGCGGATACCCGGAACCTATCCCAGGGTCTATGGGCGCGAGGCAGCATTCACACCACACCATTCACTCACACACTCACCTGTCTGTTGGTCTGCAGAAGACAGTGTGATCAGGCCCTGGTCATCCAGCACTTCGTCATCACTCAGGATTAGTTTAACTCTCTTCACGTTATCTATGCTCTCAGTGCACTCCGACATTAGCTTAGCCTGCTCACGCATGCACACACACACACAAACAGTAACACATTGGCTTAGCCTGACACCTGAATGATCTGCATGAATGTACTGTACAGTGATAAGAAAATGACTGATGAGGGTGGATAACATGAGGCATCCGTGTGTGTGTTTGGGTGTTACATAACAGGAGGTTTTTGCTTGTAAAAATATCTAAAAATTCTGGGCCACACCTAACTGCCAATATGTTTTTTTGTGTGTATTCACACTTACATAGCCCTGTGGATGATAGGAAATGCTGCGGTGTACAGGCGATGAGTTCAGGCTGTGGATAATGCCTTTCCGCTCCAGAGGGGGAGGCGAATGCCAGCTGGGGGGCTCCGTTATCGACCTCCCTACTGAGGAACAAAAAGACATGACTATAAGAATAATCCGCAGCATGTGACAAACAGGGCTTTTTAACTGCTTTCACACTGTATCATGCAAAGGGTTGACACCAGGCACAGTTAGAGCTGGGTAACGATACTCAATCCTGATACAAATGGTATTTTTTCTGTAGCTCCTTTTAATTGTAAAAAAATAAACACAAAAGTTAACCATAGCAAATAAATATTATATATTAAATATGAACGGTATGAAGCAAAGTACATAAATGTAAACACGCAAAAGACACACACAAACTTAAAAGCACACAATACAGTAACGTGAGTAGGGTGCAAAATGCATGTGAGACAATCATAGTATGTTCATGCGAGAAGCACTCAGCAGACTGAGTGTGTATCACATGCAGCAGGCAGACGCCTACCAGCTGCAGCACTCAGAGCTTGAGCCGTGGCTTTAATAAAAGACTCAGAGCTCTCAGTGACCTGTACATCTGCAAGAAAAGAGTAACAGTCAGTGAAAAAAGTGCCAGGCGAACGACACGCAGTGGCATTATTACTGGCCCTTCACAGCAGGCAGGGTTGATCGGGTTTCTTTCATAATTACTCTACAGACTACTAATTACCTCTTAATATGAAATCTGTAACCCAGTTCAAATTATTATTATATTAAACGAACATAATCTGATGATTTTGCACTGTGAAAAAAATGGCTTGGATATCCTTAGCCCGGTCTCAGTTGCTTTTAGAAATGTGACAAAGCAGAGGACAAACTATATTGTCTCATTAAAATACAAAAATAATCCCTCCCCAAAAATCAAGTTTGGTGCGCAAGAGTGGTTTGGATATAAACCCTGGTAGTAATGATGCTGGATCTGAAAACCCCTATTCCTTTATTACTCAGCCTAATAGTGACGCAGCTTCAAATTTATTCAGTTGATACCAAATCTGACAACCTCACTAAAGGTGTGGTGGAGGTCAGTAAAAGTCGAGTAAAACGAGTTAGAATTTATTGCATATCAGGGTTTTCTGTGATATAGACATTAATTAAAGCTAAAGAAAAAAACTTCAAATTTCGAACGTGTCTTGGCTGATAGACCACAAGTATAATAGATAATAAGGTAGATTTTTACTGAAAAGGTCCTTTAAGATCACTGCTTGGATACCTGAGAGTGCACTGTAGTATGTGGCCTCCTCCTCATCCTCATCTTCAGGTGACGAAGACCCACCCACGTCCACGGTGTGATCCCACTCGAGCGGTATGGAGTCCACACTGACTGGTGTCTCTCGGCCAGAAGGCTCCTGTGGAGGCTGGAGGATGTGATGCATTGACTGCTGGATGGGTGTGGACATCCCAGTGTCCAGCATGTCCTCTTCCTCAGCCCACACTGCCCCCAGCTCCAATGAGTCCTCCACGTCTGTGTCCCTGTCTGAGAAATCGTGCTCATCATCTAGAACCTGAGAGAGAACAGCACAGAGGGGAAAGACAGAAAATAAACCTTTAGAATTCACTGCTGATAAGAAAGCATGGTATCATTTTACATGAATTATTTAATATGTGTGTTATTACTTATTATGATTTGAACTTGATGGTGATTACAATTATGTTTTGCCAGAAGAAACACTTTGAAACAAAAGAAAGTGAAGAATTACTGAATCTGTCAATAAAAAAGGTCAATCGAATGTGAACAATCGTAAAAAAAATTCTTGTAATTCTGAACTTAAACATTAATCAAATATAACACCAAAGCTATTTGGCACTGCAGGGCATTCACGTTTTAGCTTGTGTTAATCAGTGTTAATGCACAATTAAATAACTGTCTGCGGTCAATACTTATATATAAAATGCAGCAGCTCAGCGTCAGTATAAACCCATGTTTTCCTTTGTGTCTGTGTGTGGACTAACTGGGCGTCTGTTGATGAGGCGATGGTGAAATCGGGCCACTCTGCCAAACACCTCCTGACAGTAAGAGTGCAGCTCCTCCAGCTCGTCTTCTATCAGAACAGCGTCCAGTGGAGAACTCTTCTGGATCAAATTCTCCCCAAACACGATCAGAGCATCGATCTTATTGGTGTTCAAAGTGATCTCCTGCTGAAATGCCTGCAGTAGCGACAAACTGGACTTACGAACTTGCCATGATGATATGTATCAACATGAAGTATATTAAGCTCTATCAGTAAAAGTAAGCTGCTCTGTGAGAAACCAATGGCCATGGATATTGTAAGGGAAATTTAGCAATAACATTCTAATAGTAGTCATGTTATGGCTAGATTTGATTGCAACCGCAAAGGATCTTCTTGAGTAAGGATTGACTACATTGTCACTGGGACAATAAATCATCCTGCATGTCATCTGAACATAAGCACGACAAACAGAAAGAGAAGGCTGCAAAACATACAGGGGGACAAGCCATAAAAGAGAACAGTGGTTTATACTGACGTTGAGCTGCCTCATCTTGTCATGGACATCACTCTCAGAGAAGTGCTCGACGTTAGTGAGCTGCAGGTCCATCTCAGTCAGCCACACCAGAATGGCTTCTCGCGTCCCTTCGAAGTCCTCCCGCTGGGACGTGAAGTGCTGTGGGGAGAAGAAAAGAGTTATACAAGTCTTTTTTTTTGGCAGAGTGTAACATAATGGAAAAAATATGAAAAAAATAAGCCCCAAAAATACTTTCCTACTATCGTGTCCTCGCACACAACTATACAGATGCTGTAGTATACTAATATGACACAGATGGCTGGTCAACTTGTCAATCTAACAACCAATTTTTTAAATAATAGTTTTGAATCAAATATCCTCAGTCATACGTTCACACTCTAAATCAGATCCATTGTTCGGACCTTTAATCTGCGGAGTATGGCAGCCACCCTCCTCTGCAGGGCGTCCCACCGCTGGTTCCCCTCATTCACCATCGTCTTCAGTTTGTTGGAAGTGTCTGTGCGGTTCTCTCGGGCCAGGCGGCGGTACTGTTTATTCACCAGCTCCAGCTGAGTCAGCCGCTCATGCACCTGCCGCTGAAATGCCTGTGTGTGTGTGTGTGTGTGTGTGTGTGTGGATATGCGGATATGGGTTAAAAGACAATCACAACTGTTATTTAGAATCTGTACCTGAAAACCTTTGTACTGACAAATGCTTGCAGAAACACTTTACCATTGGATTCCACTGGAAGCAAGTTTAAGTACATGGACATTTTTGCTATTTTTATGGTTCTTAATGTTGATCAGTCATGTTATGCAAAAAATGTCATTATGCGCTAAAAGATCAAAACTAAATTTAAATATTTTAAAGTATGAGATACAAAAGATGGATACAAAAGAATAATATAAAAACATTATTCGGTTAAATTGGGTATTAAAACATACACAAGTGAGCTCTCTGTAGACAATGTGGACTTATTTACCCTAAAAAAAATTTTTTTAATTTTGATTTTTGACCAGTAGCTTCTGCTCGTACTCACACATTTTGCTCTGCAAAAATATATGGTTTAGATATGAAGGCTAATTCACCTCAAACTTCTTAAGTTCCTCTTTGGCGCAGGTGTAGAGGACATCAGTGCTGGCTGGGTTAGCAGCTGTCTGCTCTGCTGTGGTCAGCCAGTCCTCAAAGCGAGAGTAGTCCTCCAGAAACTTACACCACAGGCGCCATGTCTCCTCAATCCTACAGGGGGCGGCAGAGAGAGGTGGGTGACTGAGTGAACATAAACAGTGTGTACCTGTGGTTTCTCCACCTACCTTATAGAGCCGTTATATGGGTGTACACTCGTGAACCATGGCCCATCTGTTGCTGGAGCCCCATTCTATCATATCGTGGGTGGTGCTGGTATATTCACATTTATAGCATTTAACAGACACTTATCCAGATGGACTTCCAAAAGCGTGAGCATACCAGGCACCTGGGGTTTGCTATTTTGCCCCAAAAATATCCAGCCAGGTGTGGCAAATGGACAGAAAATGACACCTGATGGTCTAGAGGACAAATTGTGTAACCTATGAGCTCTAACTGTATACCAGCAAGATGTGCGTGTTGGTCTCTCACCTCATCCTCCTCTCCATGGACATGGCGCAGATGTTCCTCCAGCGACGGTCCAGGCTGCGGGTTGTCTGCTGGATGGAGTCGTTCTCTACATCACTGCCACAAGCATCGGCATCATGCAGTAGCACGTCACACAGTGTGAGCACTGAGGCCACGCCCTCTGTGTGCTGCTCAATGTCCCTCTGCAGTTCCTGCCATAAAAAAATGCAATGATTCATAAACAGGATCACTCAATACTGTATTTTGGACACTGTGCAATCACACTTTGGGGACACTGGTTTAACACTGGTTTAACTTCTTTCTTTTGCAGTTTGCATATTTTTGGACTCATTTGGTCCAAATCAGAATCAGGTGGGTTTATAATGGTTACCTGCTGTTCAGCAAGTTTACGGTGGATTTCGTCGCCGTGGCAGATGCTGTAAACGACTGGTTTGGAAAGTTCCCCCTCGATCCGGGACAGCCACGTCCGCAGGTTACTCATGTTCTTATCCAACTGCTGCACCATCACCAGCGTCTCCTTCAGCTTTCTCACCCTGACCAATCAATCAGACAATAAATCAATTCCTTCTTTACACGCTTCCTGAAAATGACAGTCAATAACCCTTCAGTCTTTATCAGAATCTATAACTGACAGAATGCTGGTACCTGACTGCCCTCAGCCATTTTACCAAGTCCAGTCATAGGCAAACGTTTGGCCAGCCCTGAATATGCTCAAACCACGTCCCAATGTTCATTAAGATGGGCACACTTATAAACGTAATTACTTTGAGAACACACTTTGCTACTTTACATCTGGGGTAAATCAGCACATTTCCTTAAAGAAGTTTTAAACAGCTGAATGCGTGTCACACATAGTGAATAATAGAGCAGGCCAATCTATGGTGCAGCCATAACAATACTAAGGCTGAGTAATTAGACATGTGACATTACAAGAATATGTTATTGGCTTTAACATTGCCTTTAGATGCCTTAACCTCAAAATTCTGGAACTATAACAAATGTACTCTGTCAGAACATGTTCTCCTTGTGAATGGTTTAACTTGAGCTGCTGGGTGACAGCAGTCGATTGCAGGCCCCAGTACATCAATTATAGGTGCTTATGGTTGTTTTGAGAACATAAGAATGCTATTTGGAGTGAATGCAGCACCTGTTTAACAGCACCTTGAACGACAGAGCAAACACCACCACTATAGTCCAGAACCACTACTAATGTAAAGTTATTTTGTGCTCTGTATGAAGCACTTAAACAAAAGGTCAACTTGGTACCTTCTGAGCTTTTTCCCTCTTAATGAAATTGACAAATGGGGGTTACAGTAATAAAAATGCCTCGACTACTAATCTGTTGTCCATGCCTCTCTACACCTCTTCCCACTCTCTGTCTCTACCTTTCTCCTTCCCTTCCTCTCACTCTCTCTCAATCATCTCTTTCTCTATATGCTTTTCTCCAGAATACACTCATTCTCCACCTTTCTGTATTTCTCTCTTGCCCTTGCATGTCCTTCTTCCTTTACTTTTTCAGCAGCATCTATGGATTCTTCTCCATAATGTTGTCTCTCTCTCTCTCACCCACTCTTTCTCACTCTAATTCTCCTATTTCTTCCATCTCTCTGTCTTTTACATATTGTCCTTCAGCCCTTCTTTCTTTCTCAAATGTTCACTTTGACTCTCGTCTACCTCCCCACTTCTCTGTAATTATCTCTTCCTGTCACTTCTCATTTTTTCCCTCTCATCCTCTTTCTCTGTTATAGTCTGTACTTGTCTCTTCGTTTGTGTTTTTCTCATTCACCCCCCCCCCTCGTTATGTTCAGAAAACTGGCTTGATTTGAGGATCAAAGAGACAAACTCTCCTCTCTGCTTCTCTCCACTAGTCAGGCAAGCCCTAATGAACCCCACACTCTGTCCACTCATGACGCAGTCCCAGTGACATAAGCACGGCATAACCAGTCATGTGATCGTGATGGAGGAGGAACCAAAACAAACCACTGTGTTACGTGGCAGCAAGGACATGTTCGAAGCTCATGCGCTTGTGACGCTCCTGCACATGCGGCCCCTGCACAAATCCTCCGGCAAAATCACACACCATCGGTGCTTTTTGCACATTAACTGAGAGCTATGAAAAGCTACGAAGCCCATCATTTTTTCCACCCAGGCAACGGCACAGTGACAAACAAATCCAACCTGTCATCATGAGAATGCCCACAAATCACAGGACATGAGAAATGCACTGGTGTGCAGGCATTCCCTGCAGAAACACAACACCCTGCACAGCAGACACTGCAGTCCTGCAGCATCAGCCCCATGCATGAATCACAGCATGCATCCTGAATCAGCCCCTCTCCATCCACAGCTGCACGCTAGCCCAGTGTTAGCCTTGGTGCGCTTAAACCCACTGACAGCTGCCTTGCAGTAGCTCCTCCATCCAGCACGATACCCAGACAAAAGCGTTGCCCATCCCCCTGTCCTGCCCATTTCATCGCGCAGCATGCATGCACACACTGGCCGAGTGACTTCAGTGTCCATTGTGAAGGGCAGCAGGTGGTACTCACTCACAGACCGGTGCAACCACTCCACTGTTTTCCCTCGTCAGCGCAAGCATTTCGGTTAACACACGCTGTCAGACATACACTCATACACAGGCATACCGTCCCTCCTCTGCTGCCCCCTACTCTCTCTCTGTACAGCTCTCTCCCTTCTATCTCTTTTCCTTACTCTCTCTCTCTCTCCCTCTCTGCCTCTCCTCTTGCTCTCTTTCTCTGTCTCTCTCTGCAGGCATCAATTTTTAAAATGTGCAGCAGTTCTGGTGATTTTCTTACTGGGTTTAAGACTACAGTTAGGTCTGGGGTCTGACAGCAAAATATAAGTATATGAGTGTGTGTTTATTTGAGAGAAAGAGATGGTGTATGCAGACAGTCCAGCTGGGTGCTGCTAGACAGGTCATTCAGCTAAGGCTTAGTGAGCTAAAGCTAATTAAACCTAAACTTTACCAGATTATCCAGCCCAGAGAAACACCTGGCCCATGGCAGGAGTTGAGGTCACCAAGGTAACATCACGCACAGCTAAAAGAATTAGCGCGGGCCAAAACAAACACTAGACACTAATCTTTACAAATGAAATAACTTAGTGGGGCAACATCTGATAAGAAATGACATTTCTCCCGGACAAATTTATTCCTAACTTATCTAATGGTTTTAAGGTGAGAAAGCTTTATGGGTATAATTTAAATATTAAATTCATGAAATATGCATTACTATTATTCTATAACTCATTATGTTAGGTATACGTAAACAAAATCTAGGTAACCAAAACAATCATAATAAAAAAAACATATAGCTGACTATGCCTCCACAAGGGGGTGCTATAGGCACTGACATTTGTTTTGTGAGGCACTGAGAGGAAGGAAACCCACTCCAACAGGATCTCAGAAATGTAGGCATGTTTGCATTGATACATTTTATGTATTTAAAGTGAAATGTTTGCTGTTGTGAAATATGGGTATATGATAATGACAAATTAATGGTCAGAATAACTGCTTCAATATTTGATGCTATTATACATGAAAGTAACCACTATGTGACAAAAAAGGGATGTGTGTTGTTCAATCATTGCAGATTTACTAAGAAGACTTCTTTCTCCACTGATTTGTAAAGTAATGGTAACCAAACCAATATTAATGTTATTAATGTACATTATTAATTAATGTAACATATTACGATTTAACTATGTGACAGTAACAGCACAATGAGTGCCAGAAACACTGAAAGCACGTGCCAGCGCTGTGAGGTGCTCAATTCTTTTCCATGTTAAGCCCCTTCCACGGTCTGCCTTCACATCAGGTCAGCACCTCCATCTCCATTCAGCTCATTTCTGCATGGAGGATTAAAGACAATGCACTTTGGACTCAAACCCAATCCTCTTATTTGAGCTGAGAGAATTTGTTCTGCTTATATACATCTGTACACACACACACACACACACACACACACACACTCAGAAACACACCCACAAAACACCCGCATGCACCCTCACACAGAAAGCAGCATTCTGTAAGGAATTGTTGCAACCCTCACACTCAGCTTGATTTTTGTGTTTACATCCATAAGTGTTATGTCAGTATAGCTCTGACAATCCAGTCAAAAGGACTTTTTCCAAAGTCCCTCTCAGCTTTAAGAGAAGGAAAAAAGGAACATTAGCCTGGTGGGGCATTTCTGAAGGAAGAGAGGAGGAATTTTTACCACAGATGTGGCAACATTTTTCATTTTGGCCAGAGTTCTTCTAACAGTTGAGGTAAACGTGTAATAACTAAGGCATTTACCACAATGCTAAAGGAGGTCTCCTTGTATCTCCAGAAGCAAATATAAGACACCGAACATGGCTCAGCTGATCTAATACATTTGAGGTAGATGGAGCATGTGTGTGTGTGTGTGTTGTAGTGAGAGGTAGACAATTTTAACATAACATCTGCCTTCCTCCAAGTCAATGACATGCTTCTCAGCGCACAATGCCTGCCAGTTTCTCAGCCAATAAGTGGCACAGGAACAGAAGGCTAAAGCCGATTGGCAGGAATAAACAATGCTGTCGATGGAGAACTTAAGGGACGCCGGGTGGACACAAAAGTCCAAGTCATCAGACAGCAGCTGCCTAGTGTGTGGGGTGTGTCTCTGTGTGTGTGTGTGTGTGTGTGTGTGTGTGTGTGTGTGTGTGTGTGTGTGTGTGTGTGTGTGTGTGTG
>JBBPDH010000144.1:19248079-19260389 GCA_037974565.1 Clupeocharax schoutedeni
CATTTAAATGTTAAAAAGTACATACAGCATATATAAACGTAATTTACCGCGGTTGTTAGGTGCTGGAAAAGCATAAAAATGCACCCTGAAAGTGCTTGAAAAGTTTGAAGTTGGAAAAGGTGTAAGAACCCTGATATTAGAATAAATGCAAACAAACAAGCAAGCAGTAAAATATTTTTTTTGTCTAAAATGTAGTCAATATATTGTGAGCTGTTTATAAGAATACAGCTTTGAATCCAGGTTTCTGCTCAGGGCCTCCAGTCATTGGGTGAATGAATAAAATTCCATAATCAACACGCAATTTAATCTACTGAAGTAAAAAGAGGCAAACCAGGGATTTGATGGAGCTGCAAGTAAAACTGGGCATCCATGAGGAAAGAGGTCTGGAAATGGTTCAGTCAAAACATTTTCCCAAACATAAAACCACAGTTTACTGTATTAATGTTGTTTGTATTTGTTGTAAGTATTTAACACTAACTTTACACCACTGCCCAGCAGTAAACAGTTTTTAAGCATACATTTTTTAGGTGCCTAAGACTTTTGCACAGTACTATATATATATATACTACATTTATTTGATATGTTTTACTGGATCTTTTGAGATCAGTCTATTCTCTCAGTGTGCACAGTAAGTAGCAGTAAACATTTGAACCCTTTTAAATTAAAGCTAAACATATATAACCTATGCACATTATGTAGACTGTGTTCGATCTTAGTATCAGAAATGGATCAGATTATGATTTAATATCAGTGTATTTGGACGTTCCAGGTTTGGTCCTGTTTTCTGTTTCAGAGCGCCACACTGCTGCCGGGATTGTTGTAGGTGTAGTTTGCACATAAAACTACAGCAGAGTATTTATTACTGGTGGGAAAAATCAATTTATGCTTTAATATTCTCCTTTTTTGGTATTCTTAAGGAAACATCTTTTTTGTCTATAGGCTGGGCATTACATAGAAGTAATTTATGACTAATTACTATCTCCATAAGCATTTTTGCATAAATGCACCTATAAAAGAAATAGATAAATAAAAATGCTAAAATGAGAGTAATGAGCAATAATAAATGTGCTGAATAAAAAAGGAGATCACTCCAATCCAGAAAACTTTAATTTATTTCCCACCACACAATTTCCCTCACTTTTTTATTCCCTTCAAAATGTACTCAATATAGACCATTTAACAGAATTTTACTCGAGTACAGATCGGTGGGTCAGTGTGCAATAAGTATTGGTTCTCTGTACCCTTTAAGCTTTATACTAGATGTTGGAACATTGCTGTGAGGATTTGAGCGCATTACAGCATGTTTAGGATTCGTTCTGGATCACAAATCCCACTCCAACAGATCCCAAGTTACTGGCACCATCACTCCAGAGTGGATATGAACTTTTCCGCAGACCAATGCTGGGGGCTTTATATCACTCTAGCTGACCCTCATCATTGCCCATGATGACCTTAGACCCTCATCATTGCCCATGGTGTCCTACCCCATTGGTTGGATGCACTTAAAGGAGCACTTTGGTCAAATTAAGAAACATAACTATTGCTACATCTGTTGTTAACATTCTCACTGGAATCCTACAATATATGGACAAAAGTATTGGAACAGACCTGTTTTTCAGGATTTGGGCTAGACCCAAAATGGGGATGTATGACTGTACCCCAGGGTACAAAGCAAGCTCCATAAAGACATGGTCAGGGAATTCAGTGTGGAAGAACTTGACTGGCTGGGCACAGAGCCCTGAACTCAACCCCATCCAACACCTTTGGGATGAACTGGAACGGAGATTGCGAGATTGCGTCATAATGTATGTGCGTCATAATGTAATGTAATAACTATATATTAAATCATTAATTCTGTCAAACCAGTGAGATTTAGGAATATAATGCTTTGGTCAAACACTTATTTGCATCCTATAACTGTGCTACATTTTTTCTACAGTGAGAAGTTTTTATTTTTCATTAGCTAGTGTAGTGAAGCTTATGCTGGATATCCTATTAAATATATTAAACTTATGTAATTATTTGACAAATTAATCTAGTTTCAGGTCAGGATGCCACTTAAAAGAAAATGAATTCCTTAATTAGAAGGAAGGCCCTGGATATTTAGCATGGAATAAAAATGTCACATTTAAAGTTCCCTGCAGAGGACATGTCTTTTGAAAAAGGCACATGGCATGTCGTTTGACTGGGTGTGTTCAAACTTTTGCATACCACTGAACTCTTCAGTTAACCCTGAGGGCCTGAAATGACAACATGCTGAGTTTTACTGGCAAACAAGGTGCATGCAAAGTGCTCTCTTCACAAATTTCGAATTCCTTAAATCTGTATATAAAATGTTCTGGTGGCTGTGGACCCAAGAGTAGGGCGGCGGGTAGCACTGTTGCCTCGCACTTCCAGGGTTGGAGGTTCGATCCAGGTGTTCTCATGGCGGTGTGGGTTTTTTTTCTTTTGGGACTCTGGTTTCTCCCACAGCCCACAGATGCGTGTGTCAGGTACACTGGGGATTCCAGTTGGTGTGAGTGTGTGAATGCTCTGAGGTGAGCTGGCATCCCATCCAGACTGCTTTATGCCCGGGAAAGACTCTGGGTACTTGTGACCCTATTAAGGGGTACCAGAATTTTCTGTGATTGCGTTTTTAACACAGATATGTTCTATTTACACGACCAATGTTAAAACAATGCTGTTTTCTTTGTGAATGCAGAAGGAAGGCAGTTATCTAACATTAATGCAGTCAGGCGTATAACTGTAGTAACTATAAAGGGAGAATAGACTCTCAGAAATGACAAATAGCTACAATTTTAGTAGCTACCTATCTACATGCCTTACCTTGGTTGATCTCTTTTTCCTAGGCTGTACATGATCGACTGTAAGATAAAAGCATACATGCATTTAAAGCCAAATATTCTTTGCTAAAATAATTAACATTAAAGTGCTAACTGAAGCTTGATATTGTCTTAAGAGGTGGTTTGCAGTCAACATTCACAGAAAATGTTGCCGTGATTACGTATGGCTGTTTAATGCTAGTGTGTGCAGATAATTCCTTGCTGTGGTGCTACAGTATAGTAGGCCTCAAAGTGAGGTATTTGGGAGCGGATACTGGAAGCTTCCCTTAACCCTTCTGTGAATCAGAATGCTTCTAAACAGGGCCTGGTAAGAATGGAGCCAGCGCCTGGAAGTCACTTTTGTTTCCAGAATGCTTTGTGAGTTTCCTGTGCTCCAAAGCAAAAAAAGCAAAAAGAAGGAAACAAATCTATAAGGCAAAAAAGGAATGAGGATCCAACATTTATTTGCCCTTGATCTTACAATAAAACCATTAACAATGTTAGCAAAAAAAAGACAAAAATTATATACAGAGACGGACAAACGAAAAGAAGAAGCTGATAAAAGCAGTGGTTTTTTTGTACACCCCTACGTCATAGTCGGAGATGTGGACATGGGAGAGCGCTGACGTGCTTTCAACTGGAGAAGAGAAAAGAAAAAGCCATTAAAAACCAGACTAAATCTAAAAATCATCCACTCTCCGAAGTCTCTGACTCTCAGCACAGCACTAGATACTTGCTTTTCTTTTTCAGGGGTAAAAACGGAGGAATGTAGAGCTTTTAAAAACAAACAGAAAAAAACTATTTTAAAGAGGCTTCACATTGTCCATTAACCGTCATTAATTTACCAATGACGATTCGTCAACTTGTTCGTCTGCCACCAATATCCAAGGAGTCAAGACGAGGGAAACGAAAAAATAAAATAAAAAACAAGAAGGGCTATGAGACCTTTACTCCAGGAAAACCATTCCCGATCCATTCCAACAACATCCGCCGCATCATTTGGCCCGCCGCAGTCCTGATGTGTATGTTAAAAAATGGGGGAGGCGTCCGAGCCTGGCCCCTGTTCACAGCTGCAGAGCTCCGGGGGAGAAGCTCTGCCAATAGAGGAGGAATGAGGAAACAGGCAGTGAACTTAGTGGCTGTATCGGCAAAACATGGAGCTTTATCATTGGCTCATCTTCTCTGTAGTAACTGCTGTAACTTCAGATAACGTGGCACAAGTCTCATATATATATATTTTTATATATTTCAATCTTAAAAAAAAGGAAAAAGTAAAGAAAAACAAACAAAAAAAAGAAAGAAAGGGAAAACAGTCCAGGTGCAGTAGGGAAACAAGGTCACTCTGCAGCTGGCTCCTCGGTCGTGGTGGGTGCGGGCTCAGCAGGGGCAGCGGGGGTCTCCTCGGTTTTGGTGGTCTCTTCTGTGGGCGCGGCCTCCGCTGCGGGGGCAGGATCCTCTGCCTTAGGCTCCGCCTCTGCCTCCGGAGCTGGTGCCGCTGCCTCCTCCTCGGTCTCCTTGGTCTCCGCAGCTGGCTCAGCAGCCGGTTCCTCCTCTTTGGTCTCCTTGGCTGCGTGGCCGTTCTCCTCCACGGTGGGCGAAGCGGCCCCTTCCGCCGCCTCCTCGCTGGCCTTCTTGCTCTTCTTCAGTGAAATGCTCTTGAAATTGAAGGAGTTCTTGAAAGAGAACCTCTTTTTCTTCTTGGTGGCCTCCTTGGCCGCCTCCCCATCTGCTTTAGGAGCCTCTCCCTCTGTGGCGGGTGCGGCCTCAATGGCATCCCCAGTCTCTGTTGTCTCCTTAGCTACCTCGGCTGTCCCATTGCCATCGGCTGCTACAGCCTCTCCTTCTGGCTTAGCAGACACGTCCCCATTCGTTTTGACATGGCCATTCTCCTAAAATCAAAGAAAGATTGTTAGAAGATCATCATGCTAGTCACATTAGTGGTCAGCAAGTGATTTGGACAGTACAATAAATAAAATATCAAATAGAAACCTAACCATTTAACTGAAACACAAAGTTTTTATCTGGACAGAGATTAGGCCTATTTCCAAACTACACAGCATTTCGAATGGAGATACTCCACTAAAAGGCGAATATGGCTCAGTCAATGGGAACAGATTTCCATTTCTCATTGTAATATAAACAAAAATATATGAAAAGTATACCAAAATATGAAAAGTAGTCCCTGGATTATACAACATAATGTAAAAAAACAATCATAAAAACAAACTTGTTTGCATTGAAAAACGTATTTGTGCTCAATGAACTGAATTAGTGTGTCAAAAAACCTGACAGTATCTATTAATGTTCAGTCTATCGCACAGTAAAATGAACCTCACATATTTAAAGTTCAGATATGCTTCAGGCAGCAGTCAGGTATGCATGATGTGAATGATGTGTGCTGCGGTATAACTGCTCAGGTGTGGTATTTAATGAAACTATTGTATTGTGCTTACTGATAAAGCTAGACAGGCAGGAACATAATGCATTCTGTAAAAATGAATTCACTGTTAACTTTTATTTGGTGATGTAACTGTTTAATTCTGAGGTAAAAATGTTGATAACTTTCGATCAGTGACACTTTTTTCTGGTATGTAAGTATTTAAATATATAATTCATAAATAACTATTAATTGTTGATGATAGAAACACATAATCTCTGTACATAAATACACATCTAGAGATATACAAGTTAATATACGTGTATACACACACTTAATTTTGCAGTTCATTTTTTGGCCGCGGGGTGCGCTGTGTCTACACTTTAGCGTGCGCCGCTGCGATTGCACTATTTGGACAAAAGGCGGCGCTGCGGATCTGCGCAGATTCTCTGCGGGAGGAAACAAAGAGGACGACGTCGATGAGACCCGTTCTTTCTTTAACAACTTACGTCCAAAAAATTGAGCCAAATTGGTGCTCCATCATCCTAGATAGTGTTTTTTTCTCAGAGAAATAGTCTAGTCTGCGCAAATTCAGTCCCACAGCGGATTTAAACAGGGAAGCCGCACCAGACCGTGCGATCAGTGCAGTTCAGACCACCTGCACCGAGAACAAAAGAGCGCACACCACGCGCGCACAGCTCGGCGCAAGATGCGCAAAAAACAGACGTGTTTTTTCGCCTGCCTGTAGCTGTTAGTCTTTGTGTGTGTGGGTGCCCCTCCGCACCCCCCTTCATTTGCATGCTTTGCGCTCTTTTGTTCTTAAAGCTGGATTGCCAGTTTCAGCGCCAACACAAACCACGACGGAAATTTCATTCGTGGGCAAAATTTTTTTCAACTAAATATATTTGAACCTCGATTTTTAACCTCCATCCCCCCATACATAAACCCCCAAAGTCTTCAAGCCCAGATCCACCAGTTTTTTAAATCGCGAGATCAGCAAGGATGTACTTAATATAATTCAAACTGAAATTCTGGAGAGCATCAAAGTATCTTGATGAGGGTTCCTCTAAGAGAAACCCAGTGTGCTCGCAAACCCCATTGACCAGACACAGCGAGGGGGGAGAGAAAGAAAGGGAATGAGAGTGAAAGACAGGAGGGAGAAAAACAGCGCTGGTTGGGAACTGAATGAAAAGGGATTAAAATAATAAAATGAAAGAATAAATAAACATACCTGGCCATTGGCTTTAGCTGCTGCAGTCTCAACCTCAACCCCGCCCTTAGACGCCTGAGAACCCATCTTCGTTTGTCTCCTCAATAAAACCCAAATTCACGGAGGAAAAGAAGAAAGAGAAATGAAAGAGGTGTTCGGCAAAAAAAATGAACCCCCTCCAAAAATGGCTCAGAATTTACTGCTACAGTATTTGTTTTCTCCTTAATAATGCAAGGAATGAGATTTAGATCATAAAGTTGCAGAATCACATCCACACGACTCCACGGTGAGAGCAGTGTGAGGGTAAGGGAGATGCTGCTCTGTGTATTTGTGAAGCCCAAGCCCCGCCTACCCCGTTAGACTGGAAGTCGAGGGTCCTGGGGGAGGACTGTTTAGTAGCCAGGGGGCGGGGCTTGTTCGGATTACTATTCAGTCCTAGACGAAGTGGGCGCGTTCCATCACAATGGACGGGGCTTAAGCACAAGGGGGAAGGGCTTTCACAATTTTCATCAACATAAAAGTTAGCCTTAATCTTTATGGAGTATACTAAAAACAAAGACTCCTTGGACAAAAGTATTGGGACGCCTGACCATTGTTATACTCTTATACTGTTGTACTGTGTTTATTGGTTATATTGTCCACACTGTTCCTACTATTGGTACAATAGTGCGCAAACCCCTAAGAATCCATACTTAAGCTGCTATTTATACTTGGTTATCCTGTTACACTGTGTATACTGGGTATTATCTATACCTGTATACTGTTTGTAGAATTCATAAAGAACAAACAAAACTTTGAAATGTATGCTCAAGCTGCTGTTTCCATTTGTTTCATACTGTTTTATACTGTTATACTGTTTACACTCGCGAAATGTACTGGTTATACATTTTTTCAACAGATGTTTTATTTTACTTGTATTTATTTGATTAGACCAACATGTACGTTTAGTTACATTACATTCAAATACATAGACTTTAATTTGGAGTTGGTCCCCCCCACTGTGTGCTGTGGTGTGTACACGTATGACAGAATGGACAGAATGGTGACTTTCACTTCAGGTCACTTTTTGCACCTATAACAGCTTCCACTCTGCTTGGTAGACTTTAAACAAGATCTTGGAGTGTTTCTGTAGGAATATGTATCCATTCATTCTGTAGAGCATAATGCTGGCCTGGCTTGCAGTCCCCATTTAAGTTCATCCCAAAGGTACTGAATGGGGTTGAGGTCAGGGCTCTTCCACACCAAACTTGTCCAGCTATGCCTGTATGGAACTGCTTTGTTCACTGGGGCACAGTCGTGCTGGAATAGAAAAGGGTCTTTGCCATGTGTTGGAAGAATGCCATTGTCCAAAATGTCTTGGTCTGTCCCAATACTTTTGTCCATACAGTGTATTCATAGCTTTTAATATTATGGTGAATGAACTATTCATTAAAAATGTACTTATTGGCTAATAAAAAGTTTAGAAGTGTGCTTTTAAGAATAGCTTGCAGCCTAGCACGTTAGCATTGCTAAAAGAGCAAACTCTGAACAAAACCTAGGATTTGTCTGAAAATGCTAAACACTACAATGAAACATTCCTCCTGAGTGTGAGGACTTATTGGTGTAAAGTGTCCATTTGTCATTCGCAAACACAAAACAGCACAGTGTGAACAATACAAAATTGTTCTCTGCTTTTAACGCAATCAATGGGCAGCCAGGAACACAATGCCTGGGAAGAGCAGTCTGTGGGGGCGATAGCTTGCTCAAGGGTACCTCAGTGCTGCCACTTATCAGTCCTGGGATTCAAACCCACAACCTTATGATCACAGGGGCAACTCCCTAACCACTGGACCACCAGCTAACCACTAGACGTAGGGGTTCATGCTGAAAAGACTATTAAAGCATTAGTAAATAAAACACAATATAAACAGCGCTTTCAGCAAATACATGTTACATTTATTTCAGTTTGTGAGTTCACAGTCTTTTATTATCTTAATGTATTGTTTTCCTGTTTGCATGCACAGATTTGCACAATCACAGCAAGTCACATTTTGAGTTGAGACAATGAGCAAAAAAGAAAAATGTGTGCATGTTTCCTTTATGCTGAGAATGAGATGGCTCACATTTCACATTTTCATTTAGAATGACATTTGCACCTGTTGACAGTGATGGTGAAAGAGAATGGAGCAATGTGAATGCTACAAGGGATGCTATCCCACTGTTGGGAGAGCAAAGAGTATGAAGTCCTAATTGATGCATATGTTCATGGTGCATTAACCTCTTGTTAAATGTAGACAGTGCAGACCAATTGTTTTTAGTAATAAATCTTACCAACATTAAATGATTTCAAAACCATTTTGAATGGTTTATCTACTTCAAATGCAACAAGCCATTTCGTTTTAGAAAATAAAAACAAAAACTTACCTTTATCATCGTCCTCACATATTTTATCATGTCATTTTCAATACAATATCTACTGAAGGACAGCATTCCTGAGGCTACATGACTAAGTTTCCATAAAACCTTTATAAAAACCTATTCCATCAGGCGTCAAGTTGTCATGAAGACGTCCATTCTGATGTCATTTCATTCCAGCCAGTAATAAACCTTTATAATTATCTGTACACATTCATGCCATTCATGCCAGGCTATTTCATTTTGGCTTTTGAATACTGAACATCAGTGCTTGTTTTTTTTTTTTTTTTTTTTTAGATTATTCTGTTCACTGCTAATGCTTGTGTTATAAAGTCTCAATGGACACAGATGTCTCTAAAACAACCGAACACAACTGAATTCCAGAGAAGAGGTTTCCACAACGTGTTGAATACCAAGCAGGCACCACAGGAGGAAGAATTTCCAGGTAAGAGTTTCCGTTTTATGAGTTCTATGGTATGTAGGAAGCATTATGTCTGGCAATGTAGTCATGCACCTCAATATTATTGTACAAACCAAACTAGTTTCTATCTTTTGTTTTATGGTTCACAATGATTTCTGTGCCATCTGTCCTTTAACTGATAGCAGTGTTGAAATGACTTACAGCTGAGTGTTGGAACACACCGAACGTGTCTCTACATGCCACCAGTGTCCTTTGCCACTGTATTTTGATCCTAGCACTCAACAAGTCACAAAACCTCAGGCAGGAAGCAGGGCTGTTAGTCTATTTTTCATTCAAGACGTGTCCTTTATGAAAGTTTTCCATGGTTTACTTGAGCCATTTGGTGCAGTTCCAAAAGTGAAAATGTGCCTAGAAGTCCTCAGGTTGGCCGCATCCATTTCATGTTATGACAGGAGGTTGTGCGTCCTTGTAACTTCATACACTTCATGTCCAAAAGTATCAAGACAGTATCTAAACATCTGTTCTTTCATTAGAAATTCAGCAAAATATTGTAATTAGTCATGTCTGTCATTAGTAATGAAAGACATTACTAAAAGAATGGGACACTCTGAGCCTGTGGTCACAATGCTAGTCAGCTAAAGGGATATGATGCCCCTCAGCACTGGTCTGTGGTGGTCTCTGAAGTACTGGGATGCCTTTTGAGAGTAATGGCATTTGTAACCCAGAACTGATCATCTAACTTCAGTGCTTAATCTTATAAATGCTCTCATGACTGCAGTTAAATCCCCACAGTAATGTTGCAACAGCTTGTATTCCCAGCAGAGCCATCTCCCTATAATTTTTCCTGGTACAATCTCTTCATTAATGACACACATTTTTCAACAATTTGTGCTTCAGTGGTTTTAGCCCAGACAGCCTAGACTTCCTTCAAACATTACTGAGCATTTAGAAATTGCCCTTCCTTGTTGTTTTGGTAGGTACAAACTACTGCATACAAGAGACACCTCAGAACACCTGCCATTTCGGAGATGCTTTCACCCAAGCATCTAGAAATTTGGCTCTTATCAATGCCATTCTTGTCAATGCCGTCATTTTTCTGCTTCCAAGCACATCAACTTCACGAACGGACTGTTGACTTGCTGCCTAATACACCCCACCATATGACAGGTTCGTTGTCACAACAAATTCAATGTTATTCACTTCACCTGCCAGAGGCTCGTGCAAAAAAACATTTTCTATCTTACATTTTACCCCACCCCACTAAATACTATACAAATACATGCACACTGCTCTGCAAATTAAGTTTCCTGTAAAGGATGAATGCTTATTTTCATAAAAAACATAATTTGACCCGAGGAGCCCAAAATTTTGCAAACGGCTGCACATTTATTATTTTGAAAATAAACTGTTGGACTCTTTCAAGAGGTTTAAAACTCTCTGCTATTCAGTTAAGCAAAGATTTTCTTCACATTAAACAGTTTCTTGCTATGCTTTGGATGTATTTGATTTCAACACTCAGCCTCATGTTCACCAAAGTGGCTTCTTTGGTATGAAATGCGGGCTTTAAATGAATGCCCAGGTTTCTTTTCCAAACTTATGTTAAAAGCACACATTGAAGCTGAGCGTTGGCCCAAAGGTGACGAGTAATGATGTCACAACAGCAGGATCAAAAATGTTGCCTTTGGATTTATTCCCATTCTTCATTTTTTTTTACCTTTTATGTAAAGAAACATGTGGAAATCTAAAGACCTTTCTGTTTACAAACTGATGAGGAAAATATGCTAACTTACACTAACATTTTTTAAAAAGCTGAGCTTTCCAACGTTCTCGATAAGGAGCAAAGTCTCTGCTGATCTTGAGGCGAAACAGCGACAGCATTCAACAAGAATACATGTCGACCGCAAACATCTGAATGCCACACACCCATAATGCTTCCCCACCCCCTTTCTGCCCCCAACCCAAATGCAGCCCCTCTCTCTGTTGGTAGCAGTGGTATGTCAGGAATGCTGTAGCCACCCAGTGGTCTCTATTTCCTCTCAGCTGTCCCAATAATCTCCCTAGCAGAGGGGTTAGCCCCAGGCCCATTTGATTCCTCAAGGCAGAATTGGGTGGAAAGAAGGATGGATGGATGGGTGTTGGGGAAGGGAGGGGGATACTGCATACTTTTAAACCAGCCCAACATTCTCCAGCGAACCAGCCCAGTGTTCTCCAGTGGACCAACCCAATGTTCTTGACATGGCAAATCAACATTTTCCGCTGACATGACTGAATGTTTTTCAACATACCAGTCCAACATTCTCCAACCCACCAACCCTACCTTCTTCATTACACCAGCCCAGCGGTCTCCAATATATCCACCCAGTGTTCTTCAACAGACCAACCAAACATACTGCAACCTATTGGCCTAATGTTTTTCAACATTCCAGCCCAATATTCTTCAAAATGCCAGCCTAATGCTCTTTAAAATACCAACCAAACATTCTCCAATATACTAGAGTTTGCTTGATATGACTTAATGTGTGTAAAATCCCGCTATGTTAGTATTACTCATTGCAAATTCCTGTTAGTTTTCTGCAGAATAAGTTGGATTGGGACATCTCTGTGGTGACATGCTTTTTTCAACAAGGCGGTAGTTAAAATGAATCTGAAAATTAAGACGAAATCTGCAAACTAACAGGAAACCACATATGAAGGATCACATACAAATCCTCTGATGGTGAAAGAGACAGTTCACTTGGGTGGAAAATGAATTGTCTTAGAGAAGTGAAGAGTGGTTCCAGTGTTTCTAAGTGTGTGTGTGTTATAAACCATGTTTTTTACATTATTATTCAGCTACTACTGAAAATTACTTTAGTTAACTTTACTTAAAGTTATGCAGCTCGGCATGTAAAATGCACTCACAAAAAGGATTTGTAGAAGTAAAATAATCATAATTAAAAATGAATCGTCTGTAAATGCTTTGGTACTAATTGAGTTTTTTGAAGAATCCATGCACTGTTAGCACTGTAAGCATTTTAAAAGACGTTTCTTTTAAGGCTTCACTGAAAAGCATATATACACTACCGGTCAAAAGTTTTAGAACACCC
>JBBPDH010000144.1:19280427-19299321 GCA_037974565.1 Clupeocharax schoutedeni
CCAGTCTAGATACCAGCTTTCCATCTTGTTCTTTTTTCTAAGGTAGTTCTGGCTGAGCTTGGACTTACGTTTCGGGTCACTATCTTGCTGTAGGTTGAACCCCACCAACTAGGCACAGACCAGAGGAACTGCATGGAGCTACAGAATATTTTCCCGCTTCTGGGTATCCTTACAAGTTTTAAACCTCTCGCAGTTCAGCACTGTCCTTTGTACAATTTAATGCTATTCATTGGAGTTGAACTATTTTTAATTCAATTAAATAAAGCTTGAAACATTGGGGCGTTCTAAAACTTTTGACCAGTAGTGTATATTTTTGAGTAAAATCATTTCAAACTCACAAAGAAAGCATGCTTCTTTTCGATACAAATCATTTTGAAAGTTTTCAAACTATATCAGTCATTCGAACCACCATGGTATGCTACACAGAACTTACTTCAATGTATGTTCATTTTGTGTCAATGAATTCAGCAGATGACTGTTTTAACCCAACTTTCTGTCACAGTTGTTTGTCCCTAACAGGCTCAGAATGCATAAGCACTGGCACAGATACACAGTACAGCGGTGAAGAAACTTCCTACTTGAAAGTAAAAATTCTCTCAAGTTTCTTGAGGCTTGAATTTAGTAGGATGGAAATTTGGATGCCAATAAAAGCTCTCTTGTTCTTGTTAGGTCTTCTGATCGTGTAGAAACTTCTACTTATGTGTTGCCTCAAAGAGACAGTACCATGGAAGAGTAGAGCTTTTTCCTCTACTATCCTTTTACATTCCTGCTTTGTGTATCTTTGGAAAGTTCCTAGAATCAGGAACACACAGTGCTGGAGAGAATAAAATAAAGTAATAAGACATGAGAGGTTGTAAGTTACAGCCAAATGTCACAAATGTTTAATAAATCCTTCACTAGCATGGTCTTAGAAACAGGATTGTGTCTTTTACAAAAACATTAAACAAGGGATACAGCTTTCATACACATGCACACTGTGTTAGAGCATGGGTCATTACATAGAGTATACAGGACACATGGCACAGGAGGTCATCTTATCTGGAACATACATTATTTCCAAAGATGGAAAATTAAATGTTGTGACCTTTTCATGACCACTGACTGAATTTTAATCCTACGCCTGCATCTGAACACTGTAGAAATCAGTGAAATGAAGCACCAAAGATGGTTATCTTAGTTCACTGGAATGGCTTTGCATCCAATTCTCGATTGGGCTGCATATTAAATACCAATATGCGCTGACCTTTGGAGTTTTACTACACATTTACTACACATGGAGTTTTTTCTCTCATCGTCGTAATTTATAGGACAGAATGTTTTCTCTCTAGGAGTAAAACAAAAAACTGGAACACTCTCCTCCAAAAGAGAGGTTATTCCTAATTAAAAGCAGCTGTGGAGATAACAGGAGAACAGTGGAGGAAAAAAGTATGGAAGGAAGGAAGGAAGAAAATAAGGAGGGAAGGATGGGATGAGTTAGCTCAAGTAATATGGAGATGATCCATGTCCTCAAAACTGGGAAACTCCTCTCATTGATGTCCTCCGATCTCTAAAGTTTTAAAAGGTTCCATATCCTATATTTTTCTGCTTTTTTTCTGTAGAATTTTTATTTATGTAAACCAATCAAAATTCATTTTTACTATATTCCAACCTTCTTTTTACCATAATCCAACTTTCCCTTTATCCCTGTTTTTATTACTGTCTTAAAAATTGATACGTGTAAACAACTCAACTAAAGAAGAACAACTCAACTCAATTTAACTAAAGAAGTTAAATTAAACTCTGTATAACTTGTTAAACATATATGAATATATATGAAAAGGTGGATATATATTGGTGAGCCATAACACTACCACTGAGAGGTGAAGTGAATAACAAGAACAGGTGGACAATAAGGACTGGAGCATCTTTGACAAGTGCCCAACTGTAACAGTTAGATTACTGGGTCAGAGCATGAAACAGCAGGTCTCTGGGGGTTTACTGGTATGAAGCGGTCAGCACCTATAAAATGTGGTCCAAAGATGGACAACTGGTGAACCAGTTACAGGGTTAAGGGCACCCAAAGTTCACTGATGCTTGGGGGGAAAGAGAGCAAGCCTGCCTGGTGCAATCCCACAGAAGAGCTACTGTAGCATAAAATGCTAAAACAAAGTTGGATTATAGCTTGCTGCGTAACATTGTTATGGGTGACTGGTTTACATTAACACAGTAGTGTTAGTGGCATCACAAAAAACAATTAATTTAAAACTATCTGTTTTTTAGCAGCTTAGTTTCTACATGTGGACTGTGAAGTGAATGGTAAGATTTAACATAACATACCGCACTAAAAAATCACTTTTTTTCAGCACATGAGCACTTTACCTGTTCCAAAAAGAGACTACTAAATAAAATGCAGTAATTTGATAAGCATCAACCATTATGTTGTCTAACTGAATTGAAAACACCTGGTCATTCTGGTCATTTTTTAATACAAGAGTAGATTGTGAGGTTAATAACTGCCATTTGGAAGTTTTGAAAACAATCAATTTCAACTAAAAGAAGAGAACAGCCACAGAATGAGCTGGATGAAAGAAATGGGAAGAGAAGTAAAACTGCGAGAAAGAGTCAACACGAATGTAGAACAGGTATAGCAGTGCTTCGCAACCCTGATCCTGGAGACCACTGCTTCCAACACACCTGATCCAGCTCATTAACACACCACCCTGGGTTTAGTGAAAACACTAAAATGTGCAGGGCAAGGTGACTCTAGGATAGGGGTTGGGAGGCAGAGATGGGGACTTAAGTCTGAGACTCGGACTCGAGTCGCACTTAAGTCGCACAAACAAATACTTATGACTTGGCGTTAGACTTGGCCTCAATGACTTGGGCCTTGGACTCGGGTGATGTGACTCATGAGTCATAACTCATAAACCATGTTCATTTCATGGAATTATTTATTTATATCTCGCACTCTTTCCAACGACCTGAAAACCATTCACCTCGCCCCGGTGTCCAATTACTTTTGTCCGAGGTGAATGGTTTTCAGCTAATAACGGTTTTCGAGGGGTCGTTGGAAAGGTGTCACCGAGCCCCATCTAACTATGGAATTTCACATTTAGAGCTCAACATTTACAGTTCAAAAATCCCACATTTAGAGTCACCATTTGTAAACGTTGCCACTCAAAGACTTGAGACTTGACTTGGACCTGAGCACAAAAACTTGAGACTTGACTTGGACTTGGTAAAAATGACTTGTGAACATCTCTGCTGGGAGGCAAGATGAACGAAAGAAGGGAGAGAACAGGGCAGCAGTTTGAGCCTCAAAAATGTTTTTGAACATGGAAGATGAAGATATGAGTCCAAAACTGTATAAGAATCCTCGCTAGAGCTCTCAAGTTTGTGCGTCTCTCAGTTTAAAAATGTCACGAAGATCTTCAGCTGTGAGAATAAGTTACTTTTTTCATAGAGATTATGTTTTGTGGAGAATTCATCATTTTACACGTTTGCGTTTGTGGTTTTACGGTACTTAAACCATGGGTGTGGAGTGGTGGTTGAGTTTTACATGCACAAAAAAACACAGAGAGCAAGAGAGAGTGAGAGGAAAAAACAGGAAATAGCTGCTCCAGTGACAGAGAAGAGCATGAATGACAAAAGGAGAACGGGAGAATGGGTGTTCAACAGATGTCAAGTTGAGATTCGTCAGCAGTTTCACTTACAGTCAGAGATAAATCACTAACATTTTTTAAAACAATAATCTCTTCCTTACTGCAATCAGTTTTCTTGTCAGAGCAAACTCTAACCCTTTGCTGCAAGTCCACTTAGTTTTGAAGAGTTTTAACACTCATGACTGACCCATTCAGTCTTTGTCTTTAGTACTATTCAGATAAAAAAAAGTTAATGAAACATGAAAAGTTAAAGAAAGTTAGACTTCTAATGGTCCATCCATTTAACACAATGCAAAAAAAAGAGGCATTTTGTCAAAAATATAAAGGAGGTTATGAGTTTGATTCATGGTAATGCCACACCCATCCAAGCCAAGATTCCAGTAATATACAACTGGCCTCTCTCTCTCTATGTATGATCCTCTCTGACCAACAAAGATGTCTGTAAGCTGACAGCAGGATTTGCAGTTAGTGCCATAATGGTGCCAGTAGAAGCATATCAAAAACTTAAAAATGAATTCACTGTGACCTAAATCAGGTTGATTTGTATAGTGTCATATAAACATAAGCACCACATTTCTAAGTGTACCTTAGCAACTGTAACTATGCCCTGTCACTTCTATATAATGCTGTATGGTTTTTTTTTTTTAAATAGACACTTAATATAATAGTAATTGGTATTAAAAGCGATCCTTTTTACCCATTTCCCAATGAGGGTTCTTTCTAACTTATGTACATTTAAAAGCAGCTATTTTGGCTCATTACCTGAGGTAAAAATATAAAACGCTTTCATCATGGATATTTACATAAATTCAAGGGCAGAAGCTGGTTCTTCGCTTAGTCATTAAAGAGTTAAAAGTTGCTGAAAAAACTGAATGCAGTTTGCTGTCAGCTCCAAGCAAAGGAATGTGATGTACGGGCCACAGAGGATCACAGCCCATGGGTGTAGGTCCGAAAAGGGGGTCTTTCCCGTGGTCTTTGTGTGCGTGTGTGCTTGGTATCCATCTTTCTGACATTGCTCCAGTAAGAGGGGGTGTATGACATGTTAAATGCATTTGAAATGACTCCAAGTGTTTTTGTGTGTCAACCAACCCAGCATAAAGCACATTTCATGTGCAAGTGTGTGTGTAAGAGAGAGGGAATGTGTGGGTGTGTTTAGTTGTCCAGCCCTTCTCTGTTTGTACTTCATGTGTAAATTATGCAGCCTTGAATGTTTTGAGTGTGTGCGTATGTGTTTGTTTTCATAGATTTTTAGAACATTTTGACTAAGAGACATGGACTTACTGTATATATACATAGACCAATCAGCTACAACATTAAAACTACTGGCAACTACAGAAAAGGTAATGCTGAAAAGATGTCAGAACACACAAGGCATTACTGCTTGCTGCATAAGGGGCATTGTAGCTGCAGACAGGTCAGAGTGCCCATGCTGACCCACACAATATTATGCAGTTGGTTTGAAAGTTTTGGTCTCCTTTACCCTGTTTATCAATGGTCAGATGACGGTGAAAGTCACATCGTTGTAGCATATAAGTAAGTTTTTGTAATAATACCTGTATACAGGTTCTGGCCACTGATGAACAGTGAAGGGGGGGTAATAAATGATTCAACTTAACTGGAACAAGACTGAGTTTGGGACCATTTCTTTTGGGCCTATTACTCCATTCATCATAAAATTGGCACATTGTAAACATTTTCAAACTGTACATAAAATAACATGACAAATCAGAACACAACGTTTTCTGCCAACAAAAATAAGCAACTGGGCTGCCGCAACAGTTTATAGAATGGTTAATAGAACTTTATAGCAGTGCAGCAGGTCCTAACACTGTATGAAAACAAACTTGTGTGTTTGTGACTGTATGTGTGCATGATATGACCCAGTGGACAGGGTGGGAGCCTCTTCCACGTTCTGTTCCTTGTTAAACTCCACTTGTGTGCATTTAGACTCTGCGTTTCAGCTGGAACGCTAATGACACCTTCTGCTTCACCCAGGGAATTATTGCTCAGCGGCTAGAAAATTCATATTTCAAACCCCTTGGACGGTTACAAAGGGTAAAAATCTGTAAGTGCTGATGCAAAACACACTTGCAGACACATTCAGGCTTCAACACAGGCTCCAGAAAGGGTGTGTGTGTGTGTGTGTGTGTGAGGGAGGGGAGTTTTAGGAGCATTAGGGTCTGGGATTGTGCACATCTGGTGTTCGTTATCAGGGGGGGTGGGGGGGGGGGGGGGGGGGGTGGAAAAAAGAAAAGGAATGGGAAAAGGATGGAATAACATCTGACTTATCTCTGGAGGAAATCCAAAGGCCTCAACAGGCAAGCTATGGTCATGAATAATATATCAATATAGACCCAGACGCATTTTAAAAACCTTATCTTTACTTTATACTATATAGAGGCAACGTTCTTACGTGTATTGGCAACTGCCATAAAAGAAAAGCACAAAACTTCAGTGCCAAAGGTGACTCACCATAGAAAATCCTTTTAGTCCAGGCTTAAGTCTAATCTGGGCCTGGGAAACTGACCTATCTGTGAGTTTCATTCATGTGACGTCATGTGACAGTCACCTGACACACAGATGACCTACGTAGTTGGCATAAGTTTATAAGGAAAAAGTCTTTATTTAATTCATCACCTGTATATCAATTTTATATATATATACACCATCATGGTCACTTTTGGCCAATTGAAACCCATGAATGCTAAATTTTTACTTCCTTGTTATTTACACTGTTAAATCAAAAAATTTAGGTTAAAATGCTTTCATTCTAAATTTAACACATGAAAAATGTAGTCTTTAGTGTTTTCTACCTGATTATGTAGTTTATCCATTTTTGGCCAAGCGAGGAATTTTATATAATATTTTACATGATAGCCATATAGTTATATATAATTTCTATATATATTCTATTTACATTTTATAAGTTTTACTTCATAAAGTTTTTAACTACTCAAACAATGACTATTCAAGAATGACTAGTGACCCATCATTCTATATTGCAGTCATTTCATGAACTTTTTCAATCTGTCAAATAATAATGAATATATCATAAAATAGCAATGCTTAATAGGGAAACCTTCACTTTATGATTAATTGTGCTCACCAAATTCATTCGCTTTATTAGTGCCTCTATTAGAGATCCAGCTTACAGAGGTGTAAGGCCATTTGCTCATACTTGGGCTAAATCTCAAATGGCTCCCACCTCGTTAAACAATAAACTACAAGGATACAAAAATGGTCTCCTGCACCAAAAAGAGTTTAATATATCAGTTACATTTACATTTATCAGACGCTTTTATCCAAAGCGACTTCCCTACCCTACCTACAGGGGGCAGTCACTCCTTGGAGCAAATTGGGTTTAAGGGTCTTGCTCAGGGACCCAATGGTGGTGCTGAAGGTAGGATTCGAACCCATGACCTCTTGGTCTAGAGGCAAGTATCCTACCCACTATGCCACCACCACCCAATATCAGACAAACAATACTTTTAGAATTAAGAAGTTCACATTCTATACTGGACAAATCATGCGCAATATGAGTGTAGAAGCCCATAACTTGCCCTATATATGGACTATGGTGCCATTTGAGATTCAGTCTGGGTTTAATTCTACTAAAGGAAGAATGTACTTTACTTTCTAATTTTGCACTTTTACAGTAAGGGATGTGGTATGAACTTTGACTCAAAACCTATCATGTTAATATAAGAGCCATATAGCCTGTTAGCTATCTTTTAGCCTGCTGGCTAGCTGATTGGCCTATTTCTAATCAGGAAAAGGCACTGTCACTTACTAGATCACTTACTAGATCTCAAAGATTATTCCAATCACACCACAATAGTTGCTGAATTAATAAAGTACTAAGTTGTTCTGAGAGGGTCATCTGTATGTGTATGGAAATTCTTCACAATAGAATCATCCATTTTGTTATGGGGACTAGACAGAAAGTATACCAAATTGCACGGAATTAAATCTCTTCACACTAGCTTATATTAATGTTATAAAAAGTTGCTCCTATACAGATTTTCAATACTAATGCAAAACTGTGTTTACAATCAACTTTACTTGCATTGTACAGCAACAATGAGTTCAACAAAGACGTGTGTAACACAAGATTCTATGTATTTAAAATATCACATTATTCATGATGAGATATGACCTGCTGGTCAAAACTTAATTGGGCTTTGCCTCTATTGCAGCTTCTCGAAGGCCCAGCTTCTATGACCGCTAATCTCTAAAGTCTATACATATTTAGACTTATGCAATGATACAGAAACATCGTCATTAGTCCAGCCAGTGGAGCATGCTGCTAAATGCACATTTGGGGTTAAGGGGGGCACAACATAATGAAAGTGGAAATGTTAATGGCTCCTTCAGATCCATCCAGGCTGGCGTGTAAAAAAGAATGATGGTAAAGTGGGATGGCCAGGGATGTGTTTAGCCTGCAATGAGGACCAGCTGTCCGATGAAAGAGAGGGTGACAGAGAGTCACTGTGTTAGCAAAGAGAATGAAACATCTGCAGCAGCATTGTAGGTCACTGTGCAAAAGTCTTGGCTCAGCATTAATGCCATCTCACAACACACAAACTATCAACATTCCGAATAGACTTGTGCACAACAACAAGAACAAATGATTAATTTTCTTGGAAGGAAAACTCAAGTTAGAGCTACAGGTTTTTGTAGGATTTCTTTGGCTATTATTTGAGCTATTCTTAGAACTTTTGTCCATTTTATAGATAATATGCCATAAAAAATGACACTCGAACTGTACACTAAAATCACCACATATCTCAGAAGTGCTTTGAGTCCAATGAGAAACAAATGACTGTGGTTCAACCAAAATGCTGATAATGAGCCAGAATTAGTTTTTGGACTAAAAATGCACCCCATACTTTTTTAAAAGTCATAGGAAATTTTGTCTAGCGATTCCCTGGTTTGTTTGGTCCGTTTTCATGTGCGCAAAAATGCAGAAATCCATGAAATTCCTGAAATCTATGCAATCTGTTTTAGGAAACTCTATTTAAGTGTGGTTTTACACACCATACGCAGTCTAATAAATCCCCATTAGGTTGCATTAGCTTGACCATGCAATGCAAGTGAAATCTTTCCCAGCTCTGTTTGGCAGTGTCTCCTGTTTTTAATAAAAACACCCTCCAGATCACTCCTGTGTGGATGGTCACAGAGACACTGTGGTGTGTATTTGTGTGTAAGAGCGTCTGAAACAGCTGGCAGGCCCATCCGCACTCTCAATGATGTATGGCCAGTTGGGGTTAAAGGTTATAGGCACAGCTTCCTGGTGTGCGAGCCAGGGCCTTAGAATGGGAAGCTGGTGTGTTTTTGTGCACGTGTGTGTGTGTGTGTGTGTGTGTGTGTGTGTGTGTGTGTGTGTGTGTGTGCGTATGTTTGTGATTAATGCCCTGGGTCAGTTTAAAAGTTACTGGAGGGAGTAACGCAAAGGGTAGTGTAAAACAGTGATTAACAGTAGTTATTAGTTGTTCAGCATTACATAAAGCTTGTTCTACTACTATATATGTGTATTTGTCTCAGCCATTAAACACATTAGTACTTCGTTTCAAACCGTTTGGTAACTGCAGCTTTGCAATGTCAACAGTAAGAAGAATTAGCCTCATAACTCTAACACAAAACTAAAGAATCAAACTCTAGGCACCAGGCATAACTTGGCTGAAGTATCGCTTTAAGCCTTATGCAGAGAGTCAGAAAGGGCCCAACTGTGTGTGTGTGTGTGTGTGTGTGTGTTTTACCACTACTCTGTAACATGTGATGATAGTTCATTAGCTCACACTTTAATACTTTTTCCTCATCACATAATATGCATCGCAAATGATCATTGTTCTGAGGTTTGGATAAAAAAGCACCAGAAGGCCTCACTTAAAAAAAACGAAGGCCCAGAAAGCACAGAAGCCAGCATCGAAGGACTAGAACTTTGCTATGTCAACCCTTGTCAGCTCACCATTGTCCCTTACCTATTGGGAAAATTTGCACTCAAACACACTGCAAAGACTACAGCCAATGGTGTTAACCATCCAGTGGGGAAGTGCTGCAGTGTTTCACATTAAAAATCTAAATGTGTTACTGTAATTTATTCTTGTATTATCTCTGGTCGTATAACGGCAGAGCTGCAGTTTAAAAGCAGAAGTTTCGCAACAGCAGTTACAGGTCAGACAGCGATCATCAAAAGTCTTTTTGATGTTCCATTTTTTGAACAAAGATGTTAATTATCTAAACATCTCCTTGTCAGTGAGAAAATGTTACCATTGAAGCTCTTGTTCGACTGTAAGTTGTAACTAATTAGAATGTTTACATTCAGCGCAAGCTGTGCTGACCACACTGTGGTCTCAGTTCCATTATAGCTATGAATGAATTAGGGGGATGAATTAGTTATTACTCTCAGAGATGGTTTATAAAATGATGTAATGATAACGATAACAGCTTGGCAATGTGGTTTGGCGGTATGGCTTTGACACATGTGAAGTATGCCTGATAAAGTCCTTACAGCACTGCATGACAAACAGCAAGTACACATTTCTTCATCGCATCTCTTATGCTCTCAAGTGTACTGCACAGTGCTCTTCATGTTCGCTGTGGCATCATCAAGGCTGCATCTGAATTGTTGAATAGAACTTACTTTCCTGTCCACTTTCCTTCCTTGTGTCAGTTGGATCCATATCTTAGTCAAACCTGCGAAAGGAAGCTTCATCAATATATGAATATTTGATTCAGTGAGTATAAAGATGATGTAATATTGCAATCTTGTATCAACATTAACTTTGTTACATTAAAATTAGGAATATGTAGGAGTGTTCAATGTTTAACATACCAGATCCCACTGGTGTGACAGTATGGGCCAGCCATGTGATGCTTCTTGCTGAAAGGTTAATGCGCCTGCATGAGAGTAGCTTTACTTCAGCTGCTGCAGCCTGTAAACCTGCAAATCAAAGAAAACCATATTCTGTTTAAATGTGCTATAAAATTCTAAAGTTTGCACTTAAGCTAAACTGAGCCCAGCAGGCGAAAGAGAAAAAGAAAGGGAAAGTACACCATCAGCAGCACTCAGTGGGTTAAAAGGCTTGTTTAAAAGGGAATCTGTTCATTAAACCATCCATAAAACTTGCTGTTGACATGTTCATAATTACATGACAAAAATCAAAAGAGGAATGTACCATGTAGAGTCAACAGTTCCATCACATAACATAGTTATCAATGCTCACCAACAATGTCCTCAGTGTGTTCTGGACCAAGGGTTGAAATCATTTAAATTCAATGTTTTACACACTGTATTGCCCCAAATACAGTTAAACAAAGTAATCATGTTCTCTTAATGAAACAAATAGTTTGTCAAAGCTCTTTAAGTACTGGCGATATCCATGACAGATTCACAAAAGCACATAAATGTGACAACAAATAACACCATATAGACCACCACTAATGTATTCTAATAAATAAAAAACCTTCAGTGGTGTTCCGTGATGTTCATATAATGAACATTTGTTCATTATACCATAATAAATTAAAACTGTGCTGTCATACATTTCCCCATTGTGCAGAATAAAAAATAGCAGTTAATTACACCTACTTGGTTATAAAAATAACCATTAGCTGCAAAATAACAGACTCTCTACCATTTGCACACACTGACTGAAGGTAGTTTCTATGGATGGGGTGTCATAAATGAATGATAAAATGATGATAAAAATCAGTCACTGATTATGGATAGTGAAAGTCCTTGGCAAAGTCAAGGAGTACAGGCTGCTTGGAAGTTGTGTTTGTTTCGGTCACATGGGCATACACACACACACACACACACACACACACACACACACACACACATGCAAGTGTACACAGTTTGACCTGTCTCTCAGAGGAGGCTGTGTTATCTGGTTGAGCTCCTCTCATAAAAAAAGCACTTTAAAAACAAACACAAAGTTTCACCCTGTTCAGTCAAGCGCACAACATCGTCCTGACACATGAGAGAGGAGAGGAGAAACACATGAAAGAAAAAAAAGAGAGAGGAAAGGAGAAACGAACAAAGAGGAATAGAGAAGAAAAGAGGAGGGCAGAGGGCAAAAAAGTGAAAGGAGAAGAGACATGACGAGAAAGTCTCCACTCTAGGAGAGGGGGAAAGAGAAACAACAAGGAGAAGAAAGAGATGGTCTGGAACAACAAGGGTGTGATGGAGAAAAAGAGGCAAGAGAGAGGAGAAAATATGACAGGAAATGAAAAAGGAGAACATAGAAGTGAGGAAGAGAGGAGAGAGTAGGTAAGAATACAAACGAGGCAGTGGAAAGAAGAGAAGAAAATAAAAAAGGAGGTGGAGGAACAAGAAAAACAAAGAGAAAGGAGCAAAGAAAGAAAGAAGATGATAATGTAAGTCTGAAGAAGAATGAGAGGTGAAAACAGGAGAGAAAAAGAGGGGTTGAATACGGAGAGAGTTAGAGTAGGAGTAGGAGGAGGAGGCTAGAGGAGAGGGAGTAAGAAGATGAGAAGAGAAAAGAAGAGAGATAGGGGAAAGACAAGAAGAAACAATAACGGAGAAGAAGAGAAAACAGATAGCCGATAAGAAAGTAAGGGGATGAAGCAGTGGAGAAAGCAGTGGAGGAGGAAAAAGAACACTTTAGAAGAACAGAGAAAGGATGGGAGGCGAGAAGAGATGAGAGAAAAAGAGGAAATAGAAAAAGGTAAAAGAGTAGGGAGGAGAAGGGTAGAAGAAAAGAAAAGAGAAAGAGGAAAGATAATAGAGAGAGAGAGAGAGAGAGAGAGAAAGAGAGGAGAAGACTAGAAATAGGAGGAAAAAGAGGAGAAAGGAAAAAAGCAGAACAACTGCGCCCTGCTTTGTGTAAATACATGATTATATCTGGTTCAGAAGGTAAACCCGGCCATAATTTGTTGCACAAAATCGACATCAATTTTTTCTGTTCAACTCACTTCACCTCTCCTCGTCCTCCTTTCACTCTTCTCTCTCTCTTTGCACTGAAATCAGAGAGAGAGAGAGAGAGAGAGAGACAGCGAGAGAGGGAGAGAATGGAGAAGACTGAAAAAAACGAGCCAGTTGGTGCCCCACAGGACGTGTGCATGTGAGACGGAGAGAGCAAGAGAAAAAGAATTTCGCTAAAACCTTATGATGTTTATGAGCAGTCATTTCATGAGCTTCATATGGAACAGGGATGAATAGATCTATAGTTATGGCTGATATATGGTTATAGTTAATCCATACAGCAATATATTCACCAACTGCCCCTGAGAGACCCACTCTGCTTGAGTGTGTGTGCTAATGTATGCACAGCTACATATCATACTATATACCACATCACCCGGCCCACTAATTATGAACGTGCCCTAAATCAGGCCAATAAAACCCTTTAAACAGCTGGCCGGGACCCAGAGAGCTGGTAAAAATGCCGGGCTGAAAATGATCTGATTCAGTAGCTCTTGCTGCCTCACATTCCTGTCAGTCCTCATTCCCCACTTTGATTAACAACGTTAGCTAGTTTGCTAACTTCATTTGGTTGGGCATCTTCCTAACATTCCTGAAATGTAAAGAATATCAGGCTGATATCAGGCCTCAGGAGCAGGGCTGTTTGTTCATTTTTCTGCTTCTTTACACAAATTAAACTGTTGGGTCAACTCTGTTCAAAAGGTTCCTCTTCATATTATGTCGAGGGTGGATGAAGAAATAGTCTGTACGTTGTGTTAAGTTTGAATAAACCTCACCGATAAAACCTAGTGGCTCAGATCTGTTTTCAGTTTTTTACAGTCACATCAACTTGCTTATGTTTTTTATTAAACTGCAGGCACCAATCAAGTAACTGTTTCAATATTTTCAGTGTGAAGTCAGACAGACCACACTGTGGCATAGATTTAATGATCAGTGTCCGTCAGCTACCACTGTTTCTTCAATAAACGCTCAGCAAATGATTATTATATGCTACTTATAACCAACTATCATGCACTATACAGCTAGCTTCATCACAAAAACTGTCCATGCTAGGGAAAAACTAAAAACAGATTTGAAATCAGCATGAAAAATACTAAAGAAGCCACATGAACAAAAAAGTTTAAAGTAGCTATCTGGGCCTTAGCCAAATTAGCTACTTTAAACCAAGTAACACAAGAGGAGTAGTTGGTTAGAGGTTATCACATAAGATGTATAACAGCAGTAACATGTGAAACCCAGGTCCAAGCCTCCCTCCTCTTCATTATAGACATGATCTTCTTGACAGTGTGTCCCTGATAAGTGCCTAATTACAGATTAACAATGCAAGTATAAACAATGTGACTGCTGGTAATGTTCTCACTCATACAGTTGGATTACACAATTACTCACTCAGGTAAGTACAACTGTACTCACTTTAAATTACAGGTAAACATATGGAATTACATATTAACACATACCTAAAAATGTAGTTTCATTGTTGTTCCTTGTATTAAAAAGCTCCAACTTGGTTATAAGAGACTTGATTTAAAGTGAAAACACCTCTAATGATAAGAGGCAGCTGGTAGCCTAGTGGTTAGGGCATTCGACCTGCGACCAGAAAGTCCAGGTTCGAGTCCCAAGACCGCTAGGCACCACTGAGGTACCCTGAGCAAGGTACCGTTGCCACGCACTGCTCCCCGGGCGCCGTGTTCGTAGCTGCCGCCGCTTCACTCGGTGAATGGGTTAAATGCAGAGGTTGAATTTTGTGCTGTTCACACTGTGTGCTGTGGTGTGTTCACATATGACAAATGGTCACTTTCACTCAAGAGGTAACTACTATTGTCTTCCATCTTAGGAAAAATAGCAAAGCACACAGTGTGAAGATTTCCTATTTTAGGGTAGATTTTTTCTAGGATTGAATTAATTGTTTTTTCTCCCTCCAGCACTTCTCTGGGTATTTTGCCCCCCATGGCAGTACCTAGTACTGGATTTCTGACAGTTTGACTAAATGTGAAGACACTAAAACAGATCATTACTAACATCCATCTCAATACAATCAATGGTTAAAGGTAAGCAAATACCTGTGACCTAATATTCAGCAAACCGTGAGTTTCCAGTTTAGCTTAAAACATGGTCCAAAAATAGGAAGAAACACATTACACTACACACATTTTTCCAAAGCGAATTATAATTTAGGGAATCACTTCAGGACAGTGGGAGAACATAAGAAAGGGGGCGGTGAAGCACCTTTCCTTGGCATTTATGGGAATCGACCAGGTCTCATCACAGCTGTCAGTTATATAATTCTGGGTCATTTCACTTAGTTATGAACCTTCCTAAGCAAAAAAGACCATTTGACTGCAAGCCATGTATGAGTTTTTCCTCACAAAACTGGTTCTGCTCATTGGGAAACCGTCTTAAAACTAACAATGTTCAGTATCTTAAATGGCATTTATAGCCTTTTACACAGCACTGCTGCTCGCTGAACAAAAGCTTTAAGAGTGTATTAACTGTTGAACAGGCACACAGGCAGCTGAATTTTCATAGTTCACAGACTGTGGCCAAATCCAGTGATGGACAGAAACGTGACCTATTTTTCCGTTCATGTGGTCATTTTGTGTTGATATTTAGGTCACAGGCCTGGCCATGTTACTCCTGTGTGTATGACGACAGAACCATACACATCTGAAAACATACAAATGGATTAAGCGGTTTCAGGATTCAGTAGCAATCAGAGGTAATGGAGGGCGAAGAGAGGGGGGAGAGAGAGAGAGAGAGAGAGAGAGAGAGAGAGAGAGAGAGAGAGAGATAGTATATTTACTGTCAGTGGACAAGGTAGGTATTAAGGAAAAATCAAACAGTGTGACACACACCCATGTCCCATGTACAGCTGAAAATAAAATGAAGTCACTGCTGTTGTGAGTGACTGGTTTTATTAGAGTAATTTACAGTGGTCAGATTGTATGCTCAGCATTAATCTCCAGTCAGGCTGACTAATCTCAGGCTAATGTGAGCTAATGTGATCAGGTAGTGAATCAGCGCTCATTCACACACAGCCTGTTGACTCCTTCTACTACAAGCTCATTATCCAGCCATTAATCAGAAATTATAGAAAGAAGTGTTTTAAATCTACATGCTCTGCCCACAAACACATTATTAAATTGGAACTGATGTAAGGCCAGACAAGTAAGACAGAAATCAAGGGGGAAAAAATCTGCAGATTAAACATTTGGAAACTGTTTGTCTGACATTTAGCTGTTGTCTCACTACCTTTAAGTTCCAAATGTATAGTTTTAGCTCATGTATAAAAAAAACATTATTTCATATGTGAAAACGGGATCAGGTGTGAGAAAAAAAAAAAAAAAGTGTCATGTATGTGATAAAAGTGTGAATAGGTAAAATGTGTCATCACATGAAAATATATGGTCCTCTCTTTTCCGTGTTTATTTTTCTTTTTGCAGTAAAATATAATTTTGAAAAACTTTAAATTCTCCCTCAGTATTAAGCATCAGAACTCGTCTGTTCAACATGGCTGATGACTGAGCGATTTCTGACAGGTGGGTAGAATCAGATTGGAATATGATGTTACTGACAGGAGGTAGGAAAAAAGTACCACAATATTTCTTGGCACAATATGATATTGATACAGTGGTGTCAATATAAAAAAATTCTGAAAGATCATTTTTTTATTACATGTAATATGTAATATTTACCTAGTAGATTCAAACAAGGGTATTTTATTATATTATTGTTGTTAGCTTATAGACTCAAGAATACTGTACATCCATGCCAGACATGGAAGACACTCTGATTTGAATTAATAACATTTATTTTGCCAGCCAACTGTAATGGCTTAGTCAGTGGCTGGTAAATGCCACTGCTTTTTTGTTGGGTTTTCTGGTTTGGGTTTTTCTTTGTTTTTTTCTGTTCATGTTCTGGTTCTTTTATTTTGACATGTTTGTTTGCTTTGGTTCTATGGCCATGTGTTCTGTTCATGTCATGTGATTCACGTTTACATCTGTTTTGTGTTAGGCAGGACTTAAATACCCTAGAAATCAGGAAACCTGTCTTAGTTTTCAGTTATTCGTCCATCGCTTTAGAGCACCTCGTTTGTCATGTATGTATCACGTATCTAGTTAACATTATCTGGAGGCCCGCGAGCCTGTTTGTTTTCGTGTGCTTAATAAACATATCAGCATAGGGTTCTGGTCTGGCGTCTGGTCCATGCCCCGAGTTAGCTCCAGGTTGGGGTTTAGACCCCCAGCTCATGACACCAACCATGTTAGAACTTAGAAATACACACACATAAATTTAAATAAAATAAATAAATAAAAGAACATTACATCACTAAAAAGTGCAAATAAAATGTGTGTCTATTGCCATAAAAGCCACATTTGTAAAACTGGTAAAAGTCTTAAGTGTGCTGGCCTGAACTTCCTGAACAAATATCATCTACACATACAAATCAGAACAATTTAGCATAAGCTTTTTTGCACGGACAGACTTTGTCTGCATGTGTACTTGTGTGTGTGTGTGTGAATACTTTTGTACACTCTAGATAGATTTCATTCACAGAGCCTCTCAATGCACAAAAGTATTAGGACGTAACACAGTTAAACAGTTAAAAGTTTTTTTCTCCCCTCCCAATCGTAAAGGAAATAACATCTCGTCTCATTTTAGTCAATGAAAAGGAAGAGACTATGTTGCATAGTTTTTATTTTGTAAACCACATTTAGTCTGTTTCTTATTTGTCAACAATATTAAATGATAAATTTTGTTACATGACCAGCCTTTACGATGCGTCTTATCTTGTTTTTGTCACGCCATAAATGTTCCTTGTCGACAATATTTAGTCATAATGTTTGTTGATGAAAGCAACTCTACTGACCACACAATTAACCAATACATTTAGCGTCAATATTTAATTCAGAATAATTTGTTCTTTTATTGTTTTAACATTAAAGTAGATCTGTTGCTATGCCCTTGATGAGTCATTTTGTTTATTTGCAAAAGTCATCAAGAAGAGAGTTCCTCATCTGTGTCGCAAATCACCTGGGCAGGCTTCCCAAATACTTCAGTCTGAAAAGCTCAGCAAGCAAAAAGCAGGATGGCTCACATATGGACTAATTGCTAACACACTATATTATATTTCTCCATTACTCAATGCTGAAAGAACACAGAACTTCTAAATCACGGCAGCCTCTTACAGTCTCATTAAACTTTATAGACATGTATCTAGTTTATAACTATATTGTTACTGTTTTATGAACACATACTTTCCCATCTGAAGTCAGTATAATTCACTTATATTGATTTATGGCTAAATAGTTTGTCATATAACATTACAAAAGTGTCCAAAAGTTTGTAGACACTTGTACGTTCTACATTTCTCCTGAAATCAAGGAACTTAATAGCTGAGATTTTTCCACTGTAGTAATAGCCACAACGTTTTTGGAAAGGTTAAATGTTTGAATGCATTCTGCAGCAAGAGCACTAATGAGATCAAGTACTGATACTGGAGGATTGGATCTGGATCACAACTAACACTCCAACAGATACCAAAGGAATTCATGGAGCTCCATCACTCCAGAGAAAGCTGTTGTACTGCCTGAACGCCTGATGCTGGGGAGCTTTTCCCGCATCTAACCAAAAGGCATGCTGTCCTTAGGCTCATATGCAGCTGTTCTAATTGCCAGTGCTTTTATATGGAGACTGTCAAGGAAACAACACCTTAGAGCAATAGAAGGGATGTCTGGATACTGTTGGACATATGCTATATTGCCAAAAGTATTCGCTTACCTGCCTTTACATGCATATGAGCTTAAGTGACATCCCATTCTTAATCCATAGGGTTTGCAGCTAAAACAGCTTCAGCTCTTCCGGGCAAGCTCTCCACAAGGTTTAGGAGTGTGTTCATGGGAATTTTTAACCATTCTTCCAGAAGCACATTTGTGAGGTGAGACACTGATGTTGGACAAGAAGACCTGGCTCGCAGTCTCCGCTCTAATTCAGGTGTTCTATCGGGTTGAGGTCAGGCCTGTCAAGTTCTTCCACACCAAACTTGCTCATCCATGTCTTTATGGACCTTGATTTGTGCACTGGTGCACAGTCTTGTTGGAACAGGTTTGGGCCGTCCCCAAACTGTTTCCACAAATTTGTAGCAATGAAATTGTCCAAAATCTCTTGGTATGCTGATGCTGAGTCCCTTTCACTGGAAGGGGCCAGGCCCAGCTCCATGAAAAACAAACCCACACCATAATCCCCCCTCCACCAAACTTCACACTTGGCACAATGCAGTCAGACAAGTACCGTTCTCCTGGTAAC
>JBBPDH010000144.1:19299421-19314639 GCA_037974565.1 Clupeocharax schoutedeni
CCAGGGATCCATGCCGATACTTTTATTAATGAAAAACAGGGTGAACAGAAAACAGGCACGTGGGCCACTAGAAAACGTGAACGTGATATGCGATTCAGACAGGGCAAAAACAAAGGGAACTGAGGCGCTACAAACGACGATGGACACATGACTAAAGCTAATACAGACAGGACTTAAATACAGACAGAAATTAGTAGCACAAAACGAAATAGATGTAAACTCAAATCACATGAACCAACCAAATAAGAATGCCAAAATAAAAGAACCCAGAACATGAACAGAAAAACAGAATAAACAAGATAAAAGCAGCGGCCACTAATGACTGAACAGTGACAGCAACTAAAATATCTCTTAATCATTAAATCATTAAAACTAGTCAAACCATACTTCTCATCATTTATGCAGTTAAAGGGCTAACGCTGAATAATATGGACAAGATACCGTAGGTCTTAGTAACATATTGTGATTGCATTATATTGTGTGATACATTACAAAGATTAGTGAACCCAATGATTTCAGTCTTTCAGAATAACACTGCAAAAGTAGTGTTATTCTGAAAGTATACTGCAGGAATAATAAACAAACACTGTATTGTGCCACCCTAAAAGTGTGAGACATACAGACAGATACACAGACAGACCAGTCTCTTGCTTTAGGGTGTGTTTGCAGCATGTGTTCGTGCATTATAGGTCTGTGTAAAGCATCTCTGTTCACAGGTCACTGCTCTAATGGGAATGACTCTGAGGTTAAACCCTGTCTTGGAGTCTTTCAAAGCCCTTCAACACAACAACGAGAATACACACACACACTCACAGGCACACAAACTACCGAAAGCTCTGTCAGACTTTGAAAAAGATACACAGACACACAAACACACGTACACAGATGAACTCTGGACACACACAGTTCTGTTCTGTTGTAGTTCTGTTGCTATCTCTTTTCTCCCTTTCAGTCATAAACAAAGCTCTTGTTCAATCACCCTTTTGCATACAACCAAATCAACACTCAGCTCAGTCTCTCTCACACGCGTAGGTGCATGCCCACACACACACTCACACATTAGAAAAAATGTTTATGCAGGTATAGGTCAGTTGTTGTGAATACTGGCCTAAAGTGGGATCAAATAGTTTGGTCAAACCTATAGATGGATAATATGTTAACACAGTTTTTAATGCATTTTAACACAGTTTCCCAGTTTGAACTTCCAAGCCGTCTGTAATAGTGCAGGCTTTGTGGTTTTGTATAAATGTACATTAACGTGATATATTTTCAACTTTTGATAAAATGCACGAGCTGCCAGTGGGTGGCTATGCATCACCACTATGTGGGACATGGTGCTGCAGATGTTTTTGCTATATCCATGTTCTGGGATGTTTGAAACAGCATGTTAGAATGTCACCAAAGCACTGAAATTAGAGACATTATTTAGCCTAATACTGCTTCAATGTAATATTCATGAAAGTGTGTGTTTAGTGTGCTTCTGCACACTGTGCTTTTTGCACATTTGAAAAATGGGGCAAGCTAACTGAAGAGTACACAATAAGAAACCGTGACCGCAGCTCTCTTGTTCATATAAGGCTCTTCAACAGCCTTTAAAAAGTACAGCTCCAGAGCCGCTGCTTTAACAAGAATCCTTGAGATGTATGAATGAGACTTAGAAACTACAATTAGGGAAGGGCTGGAACCACTGACTGTGTATATTAGCAATACTATTGTTTACATTAGCAATATATATACACATACACACTGACTGCTGATACATTCAGTCAGTGACTGTATATAATATATATGCTATATATACACTAGTGGAATATATGTTACATATGATATATATACGCTCATAAACATGTATTGGGTGGAACATGCAGCCACTGCTATCCTGGCAAGAAATGTGACTTCATGTTCAAGGGCATGAAAACATTTTTTTGTTTTACATTATTTTGTAAAAAGCATTTTACAAAGTCAGGACAGTGCTGTTAATTGTGTAGCGCTGGTTTGCTACAAAGTTAGAATATTTTTGGCCTGTTTAAAAACCCACCCACACAGACACACACACACACACACACACACACACACACACACACTTACTTTAAGAATGATGTCTCTGCCTTTGGGACATCAGGGAAAGAAATAGAAGCTCTTTGTTTGCCACTATTAGCTGCTAAGAGAATGCATTCCCCACATTCTTTGGTTGGTAAGCACGGCCCCATCGCCGCCGGTAATGCAATCACTCCCCACAATGTTCTGGGTGAGAAATACACTGAGAGCTGGGAAAAGACACTCATCTGGCCTACAGTGCCCACTGGGCATAATGCTGGATAAAGGAAAGAAAGGTTACATTAAGCTAGGCCATTACTGTCCAGAGATCCAAGACTGCGTGAATGACAACTGCACGCACAAAGAAGCTGAAAGGACAATTTATGAAGCTGAACTGCTAGGTCTATTGCTACTAAGTCAGAGCATCAGTGGTTAAAGTGCTTTTGGAGCTGCATTACTTTTACTTGAGATGCTTCTGCAGTATAAATGACTGGCTGAATGATTCCGGTATGAATCTGTAATGTGTAGTTTATTCCGTTTGAGAGTTATAATTGTGGATTGATTTGAATCCAGTATAAATCTGCAGTGTGCGTAGTTTACTGTAAATGAAAAAAAAAACTCTTCCATATAACATAGAAAGAAAATTGATTACTCGACTATTAGTGAGAAAACAAAGCTGACAAAGAAAACCCTTTGTTCTGGATCTGAATATGATGACTAGAAGAAAAGGAGATCCTGTATGCCTCTGCTACGGCACACTGAATGGAAAATAAGATGTTTAAAAGCTGCTTGTGGGCCAAAAAAAAAAAAAAAAAGGTTTTAGAAGCATTCCTCCACAATGCAGCACAGCAATCTGACAGCCAGAGAACTGTTATAAACCAAAAGGTCATGGGTTTGATCCCAGCTGCTGGCTACTGTCACTGTTTCACCCTCAAATGTGCCACTTAACCCTGAGCTGCTCCAGAGAGGCCTGTGAAGTAAAGTGTCATCTGTAGAAAAAAAATGCTAAACAGCATCGTTTATCATCAAAGTCTGAAAAGGAGTCCTATGTTTCCTGAGACAGAAAAAGCTTAATTCAATTTCTCTTCTACAGAATGTTTCACAGCAGATACAGTCAAGAAGCAGCTGAAAGTCTGAGTGAGTACACCAAACATGCCTGTGACAAGGAAAAACTCCCGGAGACAGAAAAAAGGAAGAGACCTTGAGAGGAACCAAGATTTCAAAGTGGATCACATCCTCAAGCAGGACGCCTACAGAAAATTACACATTACGAGACTCACACTCAACACTGAATTACCTGGCTGGTCGCTGGATCACATTCACATGCACCCATTCACTTAAACATGACATGACGGTCAGTTCTACAGCAGGCTAAAAAACCAAAGTACTGTGCAACCGCTTTGGAACAAAGGGAAGTACGCTTCAAGGCTGTCTATCTGAATTCCACTGAAATTCCACACAGATTTGAACAATTCTGTGTTGAACTACTTAATGAGAGATACTACAGCCCCCCTTCAGAGAGTCCATGCCCTTGACATGTAAGAGCTTTTTTGGTAGGTGGTTTTAAGGTGGTTATGGCTGATTAATGTACATACCACGTGAGAACTGTACCCAATGCCTGGTAATGGGTGGGATGTCATAGATGGACTTAAACCCTGGCGAGAAGCACCCCCCCTTTACCCAGGGCTGCCAGACAGAGACGAGAAGAGAATAAAATCATTAAGTATATATTAAACTTGCTGGTAGTTTGAATTCAGTCTTTAAATGACATTTAGCTTGTTTTCTGCATCATCCTCGCATTGTTGCCACTCAAAAGAACTCTAACAAACCTGTACTACCACTTCACTCTCACCTCAGCAATAGATGTTCCTTTGAGAGCTGTAAAAGCGAGACCCTGCTGGAGTCGAATTTTCAACCCATTTCCAAAGCCTAATGCAAAAAAGTTGTGTTTGTGCTCCAGTGTCATTACTGTCATCAGTGTATTGAATTAGCTTCTTAGCTACACCCTATTAAAACAGTTTTTAAAAAATATGTAAGAGTAAATGTGTGCTTCCACTGTAGTAAGATGGAAATGGTCCATTAACATCTCAAGTCTGCATTCTTGATGATGTGTACACAGTCTTATATATATATATATATGGAAATATTGGAATAAGTCAAATAGTGATGGCACTGCTGTCAGCATTAGGATGCATAATGTCTCACATTTATCTTTATTATACGTGCAACCTAATTATTCGTAATGATTACCCAATTCTTTTAATATTTGTTGTACTTTTATTTAATATATTCAATCTGAGACCTGTGTAATTTCGTTAAACCACTATTACCTCAGTTAACACAAACTAATTACACAACACTAACCACGCTAATATACCTACCTTGATAATATGTAGAACCAGTGCAATACAGTTAGATTACCAGTGCAATTTAGTTAAAAGAGAAACTCTCTTATACCTTTTAAATCTTAGTCTCAAGGAAAGATGTTCTAAATGAAATATTCTAATGCATGCATTGTATTTATAGTGTAAATAATGCATGTGAGACACTTCTATTGGCCCATTCATCATGGAATTTTAACACAGTGTAAAAAGCGATTACCAGTTCATACAGTGTGCAATAAATAAGAATTGTAAACCTCTGAACTCTAGTATAGGATGTATACTATTTGAATGGCAGCCAACTTAGTTCGTATGGCGACCATTTAATAGTCTCATTTGTAAATGGTTCTTTGCAAGGTTTAAATGGCTCTTTGATGGTGAACTTGATGTATATGTTACTTTAAAGAGCATTAAAGAAAAAAAAGGAGCTTCAGGGCTCCATACAGGCTTTTGGTAAGCCTGTTTACTAAGGGTGTACCGCACATTCAAACTGGGCCTGTTGTGTTTTTTTGGGATGAAGGCAGATGAATGATCTGACAATAGCTAGAAGCTACAATGAAGGAAACAGATTGCACTCTGGATGCAACATCAAACCTGTAGGTGAATTTGAATGCTGACCTAAGAAGGAGAAGACATTTTGCGCAAAAGTCAACAGGGCAATGCCATGACGTGCCGTGTGGGCAGCTGACTGATGTTATCTGCAGGCTTTGTACCTGGCCATTCAGTTGATTTAGGTAGGGTATTAATCTTTGTGTTTTAGGTGTATGTGTCTTAGCATACTACAACTGGAGTGATTGATGGTGTGCTTTTCTTCGAAATATTACCGTACAACACCGTCTCCATATTGAGCTTTTACAAGCAGTGCATACAGATGACAGAACCTGCAGACTAATCCCTGCTGCTCGCCATTTGGCATGTGTAGCCCAGCTCCTAAGATGTGTTTTACCCAACATAACAGTCTGCTGCCAGAAGCAGAGTTGGTTGCCGAACACCATTTATTTGCATAAGTTACGCCACAATTTCCCACCAAAGATTCCAGTGAAAAAGCTTTTAGCAGAGAGGAGCAGCTCATTTCTACACACCATTTCATGAACATGAATGATGCAAAACAGACTAAAAAAGGAGAGAAAGCCCCCCTCCTGTTTCTATGGTTACCAGACTTCCCACTTTCCCATGGTCTTCTGAAGAGTGTGAAGGCAGCCTGTCTCCAGTGCCTCTTTGGTCTTTATTTTCTGTGTGTGTGCGCGTGTGTTTTTCGCAACAAAGCCATGCCTTTCCCCAGGCTCTGAGGATTCTCTGATAGAGTGCCATTGTAACGCTGCACACAGGCTGGGACGAGCCGAATTATTATGAAGTTATGCACTGAAAGACATTTTAACGGTTACTTTACAGTTTAATATTCGGTTTGGTCTGGACACTTCCCGGACTATTTAATTAAAACTTAAATAGTATAATGATATATATGGTCTATTCTTAACCCCCTTAAAAGCAGCCTGCCTAAGTGTTGCTCCTAACGGTGGGAAATTGCAATTTTGCCATAGCCGTTGTACAACCATGTATTCTCTAAGAGCTTTTGAGAACTTTCTAGTATTAAGGGATACCTGGCTATTTGTGCGTCTGGGAAGAAAACCCCACTTGGAAATATAACACAACAGAATATATATATGCAAATCAATGCATTCAGTGTAGTCAGCTCACAGTGTCAATTTCTATGAAACTGGTTATGAAAAACACACTCAGATGGCATTTCCCCAGTGTGGCAGCTAGAACACAGTCACTGCTGTGATGTTTATGCAGGAAAAGGGTACCATAAATGATTTACCGGTAATCATTTTGAGAATTATACATTAATAAGTGATCCCAGCCCCAAAAGGAAGATCAAAGAAACAGACAGGGCTGGAAGGTTAGGGAACAGAGAGAGTAAGGATCATTCAAGCAAGAGGTAGAAACAGATAAGAGACCAAATTAGATAGCTAGACTCCTTACTGTCTCTTGGCCTAGACCTCTTCAGAAGACTTTATTGCCCAAGGACACTTATACACTGTACAAGGAATTTAACTTGGTGAAACTGGTCCTATATGGTACCAATTTACTATACAAGTAAATCTACAAACAGCATTACAAAAAAAAAAAAAAACAATGTTGGTGTGATTGGGAATTATAGATCAAAAAATGTATATAAAAATGCACATAATACAGAAATGTGATTTAAACATCTGAAAATGCCCAAAGATTTATATTTTCTATAGTCAACATAATGAATTCCAAGCAGATGCAGAAAAGATGCATTTTTACACACTTGGTACAACATATGTGCACTATATCCTATCCCGGAAATCCTTTGCAATTCATGATACAACAACAAAGGTAAAGTCAAGTAACACAACCTCCAGCAAGATCATATGTATCTGGTTTCAGTTCAGTTCAGTCCATGCCATCCTGAGTGAGGAAGCACCAAGCACGCCAAGCTCATGGCAATTCCCACCTCAGGAATTCCATTCTCAGCTCTGCCAAACCAAAGAAATGTGAATCTATGCCATGCCAACTTGACAGCGATCCTAGTCTTTAAAACTGAGCCTTGGCCTGAAACTCAATTCAGAGATGCCAAACCTACAAAACCGCTACAGACCGCTGCCAAGCGCTAATATTACTGTATTAACATAATCACCAGAGTTGCAAACCTAAAATGTCAATTATTGTAAGGTCACCCTTTCCAAGTGCATTTTTTGGGATGCATTTCCAATTCACTGTCTGATGCTGCTAAGGACATCATATCTAGTATGAGCCACTGTGTTAGTGCCAAAGGGCTCCTTACAGTCTGTTTACAATAACCCTGTTGATCAGAAATACACCCATAGAGTCTTTAGATCCAAGTCTTAAAACCAGTAATGGAGTGTGTATTCGCGCCTAAATCCAGTAATGGAGTGTGTGTGCGTGCATGTGTTTGTGTGTTGTCTTTGGAGCTGAGCAGGGTTTGGCGCAAGGCCTGGTGTCTGGTTTTCTCACTGAATTATACCAGCAGATGCTGTGCAGAATCACTGCTTTAGCGACAGCTAAGCAAATCTCAAATATACTCACGGTCCTAGATGGCACTTTGGTGGAGAACATTTGATAGAACGTGAAGGTTCTCAGCTCCAGCTTCTGGGAACGTATCAGGGCTCCCCAGATGAGAGATGAGAACCAGTGTAATATAATATGAACTTAAAGGGACGGTCCACTGCTCATGCTACATACCTCTACTTGCTACATCTGTAACATACAATTGATTAACAGGCCCTGTACTCAGAAGAACCGAAAACCTGCTGACGTGAAACACACCTATAATAGAATCCAGTCAGCAGTTGCTGAATACCATTAGTCAACCTCAAGCAAAACACATGTTTTTGTAGAGTGCTTTCAAGAATTCCTCAATCAAAAGTATTTGTGGAAATTTCTTTGCTGTGATCTAGATGGGAACATCTAAGGTTGCCAGCACAACAGTGTGGGTGGAAAATGTACACCATTCTCTCAAATGGTGCAATTGTCTAAATCAGTGGACCCCAATATATTTTTGCGCCACGGACCAGTTTCATGTAAAACAATACTTTAATGGACTCTTATGGATATAACTAAAAACAAAGTGCATACATATATGAAGAAGCTCCACGTTTGTATTTTACTCATTGTTGTTAGCATGTTAGCATTTGTTTACGTACCATATCACATGACCAAGAAATAGGTTCTTCTTCTGGATTCTTCTTCAGTGATAACATTGCCATCTGTGGCCAGAATTCCAAGAGAGCAGGGTGGCTCTGCCCTCTCAGGGTGGGTAAGCTGTTCCTTATTCAATCGCTTAGCTGATGTAATAGAATCATCATTAGTGCTCTCCTTCAAGCATGTCCAATGTTCAATTACTTCATTTGCTAGCCCTCGCCTACCCAGCTTTGGCAGTATCGTCCAATCAAGGGAGATTAATTTGCAAGAATTGAACTTTTATTTAAATCCTTGTTCTTCATAGTGGGGGAACACACTGTTCCCAGCTAGAGGACTAATCATAAAGGAGAAAAGCAGACAAACAGAGTCCAGAAAGTCAGGGGCTCCACTTGAGTGTGTGTGAACAGCTGGAGACAGCAGAAGGGCCCTCGTTATGGAGAAGTGAAGAGTTAAAATGAATGTTGAGGAGAGGTCATTAAAACAAAATTATTTTTAATTGGCCTTGACTGACATAAAGGAATGGCATAATCAGTTATCGTGCCCCTTCCTGTTTCATTCAACCACTTTTTTCTCTCATGTTTTTTTTTTCTTGTGCACACTCTCTCTAACACCTGTTTTCTCATGAGCTGCCTATAGTGTCTAAAACCTGCTCTGTATCACAATGAATGCACAAAATGCATTACTCTTACAAGAAAAGCATCAAAGATCATTTGGATTATTTGAGTATTACTAATTATTTGAAGGCAATTTGTGAAATGCTAGCAGTGAGCACAAGATGACAAATGGACATTCCACTAATGCTTAAAAATTCTGCATAATTCAGTGGTCAAGATGTAAACAAGGTCATTCAGAGTGGGTTTGGCATGAAATAGTTCATTGCAGAGAAACGGACTCCAATTTTTCTACAGTGGTTGTAAATGGAATTGTGGAGTTTGTGTATGTGGTTCTGAAAACAGCGTGAAACTGCGTTAAATATTATAAAGGAATGAAGGTCCTCAAACATTCCCTTCCACCAGTAAGTTTTCTGCAGCATTTATCACTAAATCACTCTGAACTGATCAAAAAACTATGCACAACTTGAGAAACTATTACATTTGAATTATACATTCGATACTAAAGCTGTTTCATTTTATTAAGGCTACACAACCACAGCTCTCTCACTCATGTTTGTGTGTGTGTGTGTGTAAGGGTGCAAATACCTTTGACAAAGTGTGAGTATTCGAAATGTCAGGGAGAGTAAATGAACACTGAATTTGCATCGAATGTTCGAGAGAGAGAGACACACAGATAGAGAGAGAGAGGTGGGGGTGACATGAACTGGAATATGTGTGTGTAAGAGAGAGAGAGAGAAAAAGAGAAAGAGAGAGAGAGAGAGACGTTATCTGTCGTTTAGAAGCACTGATGAGAAAAAGCGACACTGCAGGTGTTCCACAGCGACCCACACTAACCACACACACGGTTTGTAGATGAACTATATAACATCCATGAGGCATCTGCCTTTATACTCCACTTGTAAACTTCTAATGTCTTATAAGAGCCAGGGAGCCAGGTAAAATAAAGTGTGGGAGACTGTCTTGAGGGAGCTGTTCTGAGAAATATGCTCCTCTCCACAGCTGACATGATGGAATAACGACAAAGGGGTTTTCCCCTCATTCCACAGGTCCCAGACCAGTGTGTGTGTGGCAACACTGCCACCAAGTGTTCACACTGCGTGCAGAAAACATGTGAACCTGTTTTTTTATTTAACCCACAAACGCTTCGTTTGTTGGATTTGCCGATATTCATCTAAAAATGCTAATTAAACACGTTAGCATTGTTAACTTGTATGCTACAATTTTACGGTTAAAGGGGAGTTCGGTCGGTTTAACAAATCAAATGTAATAATATAACGGTTACGATGTAAATAAAGTCTTTCAGAGTGGGTTTGGTGTGAAATTCTCCCTTCTACAGGTACTTACCAAGTCAGAATTGTTCACAGTGGAACCAGAGGAAAGGAACCAGATCTCCGCCACAAAAAAGCTCCCTCACACAGAAGTTATACTATGTGGTCAAAAGTATTGGGACTCACAGCTTCGTTGTTGAATTAAAGTCCCAACCCTTGTCCCAACCCAAGACCCAATCCTACACCTTTGGGATGAACTGGAACAGATATTTCAGTCAGGTTTTCTCATTCCACAAAAGTCCCTGGCCTCTATAGAATGAAGTATTTTACAAACATCACTTAATTATGACAAATTTTGAAAGACTGGTGGGGTTCCCCTTTAAACCAAGACAGAGCACCCTACCTTCAACGCACTGCCCAAAATATAAACTGTGGTGAGAGAAAAGCTTACTAGTTTTTGCTTTAGTGATTTCCAATCCATTTCTGACATTTTCATAAGGGAATCAAACATCCACTCAGGTGGCTTCCCAGACAGGGATCAAGTCTAATCCTAAACTAAATCCTAAATTTATACAGCATTCTGGATTAAGATTCTTCACTGAAAGTGTAGTCCAGGACAAATCCCTGTCTTGGAAACCAACCACCAATTTTCCAGAGGTTTGTAGTCACCAGCTGATCATTATTGTTCTGAAATCAATGGATATGATTTGTGCATCACTATTTGGTGCAATAACAGCTTCTGCTGTTCTGTGAAGACTAAATGTTGCTTTGAGGATATGATTGTATTCAGTCATAAGAGCATTAGTGCTAAGGTTGGTTGATCTGCTTTAGATCACAAACGCTCCTCCAACCCAAAAAGTACTTGAAATAGTTCTATCCAGACAACACAGTTCCACTGCCCAATGCTGGGGCCTAGTGCTACATGGAAATGGGTGTTACAGTGACCTCAGGCTCATGGGCTCCTCTTCTAGATTGCATTATTCCATTAGAAGTGCTTTTCTATGGAAACTATACAGCTGTGTCGGTAATGAGTTCACCTTAAAATAACAGAACTGATGTCTGGATACATTTTGGAAGTTTTATAGATTCATGTTTCTCAGTCAAGCAGAAGATCCTGGTAAGATCATCTTGAGGTCCAGGTCCTCAATAATCCATGTGGCTTCCCATTATGGTCAGTCAGCTTTAGAAGCATTTGTTCAGCCTGGTTGGGATTCATTGGGGACATTGGGGACATTGAGAAATGGAGGACAATCAGAATTTGAATTAAATTAGTTCTACTGCCATTGTATATTAGCACCAGGCTAACGTCTAAATGGCCTTGCAGTTTTCTGGTGTTCGGAGGTGATTAGAGATTATTGGGCAAGAAATACTTAATACTTCAACATCCAGCCCACCTCACTAAGTGGACCTGTCACACCACTTAAAATCACTAGGAAATAGCAAGACAAAAGCACCAGGAACAAATTAGTTAATTGTCTGCAGTCTAAATTTAAAAAATACTAAATTAGATTTTATTTTCTCTGAACGTGCAAGTACAATTCCCTCCAGAATGCCATCAGTGCACTGCCTATCTGCAAACCTCTCAGGGTGTCCAGTTCAGGTCTTAGAGATCTACCACTCTAACTGGATCAGATGTTTAGGGTTGATGCTACTCTCTGTTTCCAGAATACTGGATTCACTTAATCAGTTAATTGCCCAACTGTTCTGTAGTTGAAGTGGATGTGTAAACCCAAAACTGTGCTGGGCAGGGGGAACTCCTAGACCAGTTCCTGAATCACTATGTTAGACCTCAGAGTCACAACCAGTTGGATGGCCTAGTGGTTAAAACATCCGCCCCGCGACCAGAAAGTCCAGGTTCGATCCCCAAGACCGCTAGGCACCACTGAGGCACCCTGAGCAAGGTTCCGTCCTCACACACTGCTCCCCGTGCGCCGTGTTCCTGGCTGCCCCCTGCTTCACTTGGTGAATGGGTTAAATGCAGAGGTTGAATTTCGTGCTGTTCACGTATGACAAATTTTCACTTTGACCATGGTCTTAGAATATTTTACAGCTTTCCTTGTTCCCAACACACTTGATCCAACTAATAACCATATTAACGATCTTTCCCGGTTTGAAGTTGGTGTTTCACAGCTTGGGCTCCAGCATCAAGGTTGAGGGTCCACTTTTCCTTTATCCTAGATGTAGCTCATCAGCCAAGACGTGTTTAGAGATTAAAATTTTACCCAGATCGTTTCCATAAAAACGTTTCTCTAAAACTTCTTAACATGCTCATACAGAACCTTGTGGACCAATGACTCAGCTGCAGTGTTTTCTAACATGGCTCCATGTTTCAGTGCACCTTTGTTCATTTTTATAATATAGTCCTGAACCCCATCAACATGTCTGATCAACCTGAGTAAAGAGCTAGATGTGATTTGAGCAGGTTTACAAAAGGTGTGGCATTGTATCGTTGCGCAAATTGTGTGGGCTACCTGGGTGACTACTAAAAGAAATGGCTCATATCATACGTTTCCAGACACTGCTCACTAGTCACCCATATAGCCCACATCAGCATGCAGGTCTAAACATCATTACAACACTAAAATGGGGTAAGTGTGGAAAATGACTAGGTTTGTGCTTTTTGCCTGTAAAAGGAGAACCGAGCAAAAAAAAGAAACAGAAATGGGTATTTGCCTGATTTCATTAAAATACCAAGCTGAAAAAGCAAAATATAAAGAACATCTCATTTGCACAGTAACTATAGTTACACAATGCTGCATTCTCTACAGCTACATGAAATCCAAGACATCTTAACTATAAAACATATAGTGTAAATAATTTCCAATTTCAGCCCAGGAAATGCAAAACTTTGGTAGGGGGGGGGCTTCTGCCAACATTTATAGTGAAGGGAAAAAACGACAAAACAGAACAGATCAGAACGCACAGGAAGGACTGGTTGTGTTTAGTCAAATATTAACTTTTCAATGTGTGACAAAATACAATTCTTCCCCATTCCGCACACACACACACAAAAAACGAACAAGCACAGGTAGCCACGTTCTTTTCCAACATGAAAGTGCGATAGTCTTCTCTAAAAAGGCCAAATGTGTTCTCCATTCCGAATGCTAATATCACTTGCATAAGATTAGAAATGTTAGTACTTTGAAGACAAGAAAAGAGCAAACTTACAATATGCCAAAGATAGAACACAAAATGGGAAACATATAAATTACATACATTTTCATGTGAAGGATTATTTTCTAATCCTAGATGAGTGACAAGCAGCATGAGAGTATGGCAAAAAAAAAAAAAGTTAATTGTTTTTCCCCACTCCTACAACTGAAGTACAACAATTTACATACTGTAAGCTTAGACGGCATCATCTGATCGCTCATTTTCTTGACACCATCTCTATTACAAATTTCATGCCTTTACCCCCCCCATCTTTAACACAAACGTGTCCTGTTCAGCTTCAAGCATCCATAGCTAGAGTAGGGTACCGGCTGTACCGCGATTCCCCCAAGACTATTACCTCAGAAATATGTATTACACACGGTAGCTGCTGGGTGAAAATTTTTAATGCTCTCAGCTTTGAACTACATCTTAGCTGGAAGTCACCCAATCAGCAGAGCCTGTGGCAGTTCTTCTCTTCTGATTGCTTGAATGAGAAGGTTTGGGTGTGGACTAAGAGTTTAGAGACATTAAAGCATGGTTCATTTGGAAACAGTGAAGTCTCACGTCAGCATCAGGCCAGGAATCACTGCTTCAAAACTTCAGTCCCAGTTCTCCCAGTCTTCATCGTCAAACTACAAGTAAAACAGTGAAAAGTGTGATTTATGATATACCCATTTTCTTCTGCATGTGACCAGGAAGATATTATGGTCATCATGATAAATGATGCTGTTTTGAGTATGTCGTAGGTAATGGAATCATTACTATTTCTAGAACAACTGCACATATGATAAAAAGAAATAGCTACCAATATTTCATAATTACTTTCACCGCCAGCTCAAATAGCATCTACTCTGAAAGCAGACATCACAGAAAACTGTATGGATTGGCCAGATTCTGTCTAACCTCTTCTAAAATCGGAATGCTGAAATGGTAAATGGTTTAATGCAGTAGAATAATACTTGTACCTCTCCGGTGGCATCAGCTTTGGAAAGAGCCATCTGAACCTCCTCTTCTGTCATATCCAGATCAAAGTCTTTCTCCCAGTCTTCACTTACATCTGTACTTGAACCTACCAGGACACAGACTTATATAAGAAATAACAATAAAACATCACAAACACTTGCTTTGCTTCCTGTTAAACCGCTGCCTTAAGTTTGGCAAAAAATCCTTAAACTATTTTCCAGATAAGAATAAGCCACACAGTGACATACAAATGTCCAATAGTGATTACTCTGCAGACAATTAAGGTATGCATCTATTAATGCTATTGTCGTGTATAAGCTGTGTTTAGCCCTGTGGGTCTAGTGCAAAACTAAAGAGGCAAACATCAAGCAAACACATCTTGACCGACTGGTTCTAACTGGAATACGATATGATGACAAACTGATCATTGGCTACACTCTATTGCTTTCTATGGTTTGTTTTATTATGATTATTATTATTTCACATCTCTCACCTTTCTTGCCATTATTGGAGGGTGTAGACTTGCCGCTGTCCGAGTTGAGTTCAAACACTCGAAGGTCCTGTGGTCCCTCCTCTCTGGTTTGTTCTACTCTAGTAGTGCTGTTCTCAGAGACTGCACGGTCTCTCTCCATTCCCACAGAGCAGGCTGGCTCTGGGGCTGTCTGCTTCTCCTTTTCGTTCTCCAGTCGCATATCAGACAGCTTCAGAGTGACCTTCTCAGTAGGTGTGGACCTTGTACTACTCACAGGCTGTTCCAGATTATTTTCCAGCTGAGTGGGGAGACTGACGCTGTCACTGCTGACTGAGGGTGTAACATCAGATGCAGCATCAAAAGGGGAGACTGAAGGCTCACAAAGGGTGTCAATGGTCACAGTAGGGAGTTGAGACTCCTCAAGGGGAGGAGTGAAGTCCAAGCGAGATGTAGATGTGGCCCCAAGAAACTCATCTAGAGAGATCATGATAGATTGGTCAAAAATAAGGCTGCAGCAAAATAAGCAATTTTGAGCTGGATTCAAACACTATCTGTTTACAAATACAGGGAGTGCAGAATTATTAGGCAAGTTGTATTTTTGAGGAATAATTTTATTATTGAACAACAACCATGTTCT
>JBBPDH010000144.1:19314739-19325826 GCA_037974565.1 Clupeocharax schoutedeni
TGCTTAACTTTACTTGTTTCCTTAAGTGAAAGGAAAGGTTTGGTGAAAAGTTTTCAGCCCTCTATACACGCTAATTCATTCCTATAACCCTGGGGGCTAAGGCTAAGCCTTATAAAAATTGCTCGATTGAGTCCCCACCCCTAGATAAGGGTAGGCTGAAAATGTAGTACCTGCTAAGGAAAGAATAAGGATGAGTTGATCTAGTTTGTGTTTTCATGAGTAACATATTAAAAATTGTATAACTAACCTACACTTGTTTGTAAAGCTGCTGCAACCAGTTGCTTAACCTACAATTATTTATGTTGCAACTATGTGTTCTAGCAATCCATTTCTCACCATACACCATGAAACCTCTCGTATTCCTGCTGCCGCTTCTGGGTCCCAGTCCCTTACCATCTGCCTCCAATCAGGAAACACCAGCTTTTGCACAAGTCAATGTGTCTAATTATCCCCCTGCAGCAGGCCAGGCCACAGTGTCCCGCTAATCCTGGGGCAATGTGCTTAGCTTCCCATTCCCACCTGTGCTTGGTACGGGATAGGGGACTTGGGGGGTCCCAGAACTAGAATCAGGGGGGCATGTGGGGAGAACTGTGCATCCCACTGCGCGATCTCCTTCTCCAGGCTAGGCTGGCAGCTGCCTTCCCCCGCTGGGACATCATGCAGCTGACGGCAGCCCTCAGCAGTGTCAATGGAGGCCCATAAATGAGAAGCTAACCGCTTTTGTGTATGCTTTGAGTGTCAGGGCCCTCTGTGGACTGACCTGCCTTGTTACCATGATGAAATGCAGGGGAAAGAAAGTGCAGGAGAAAAAAAGAGAGAAAGAGAGAGAAGGGGGGGGTTATAGTCACCCCTACTCCTTGCCCCCTCACTCATTGTCCTGTGAGCGAACAGCATTGTTCTGGGACATTGAGAGCAGGGGGACGGAGGGTGGGGAAACAGAGGAGGAGAGAAGAAACATCTCTTCATTTCTCCTCTGATCTTTCCTTCAGTAGGGCCCAGAGTCCCGCGAGGAGGAGCATGTATTTTTCACGGCTGATTTAGCTCCTGAGAACCAAGACTGTGTGTGTTTGTGTGTTTGTGTGTGTGTGTGTGTGTGTGTGTGTTTGTGTAAGAGCCAAGCCAAGTGAATGAAGATCTCCAGCACTAATATTCTCATAATGGTTCTTAAACAATATAACAAATACATTGACTTTGCTCTGCAAAATTAAATTAAAAAAAATTTCTTTACTAATTTACTTGTGTACATTTGAACCGGATTGGCAGGTCTCAACATATCACACATTGCTGGGAGGCTGAAGTCTTCACATGAAGCGGTACCACACCCCCAACAGATGACTGTAGTGGTTAGCATCATGCTAAGTGATGGGGGGAAGGGAGAGGACCATTCCACCAACACGAAGAGAGCAAGGTCAAGTGTGCTGTCATGGACTTCCGATCATGGATGGCCACAGCATTGCTGGGATCAAACCTGTAATTTAATCTCTTGACGATGTGGCCAATGCTTGGACAGTTGCACAACTTGGAAGAAAGTTTCTACAAGTAATTCTGAGTAATTTGACCTCATTTGGATCTTATCTTACACACCCACAGACAAGGTATCCTGGGCACTGGAGGCTGTGGCTTTGCTGGAAATCGAACTCACAACCATTTAAAGATAGGGATAATGACGTTTTGACAGAACTATTTTTTGGGTAACTTGATAAAATAATTAGCTAGCTGTAATTATTATCTAGAAGAACAAAAGTGTCCCCTAAACGAGTCTTATCTTTTTCGATAACAGTATATCTTTGTGCCAAAAACTGTTAAAGATTACTTAAAACCTGACATGGTTTGTGCAAAAGTTTGTGTTGAGGTGTCCTATTTATATGATTATATTTACATACATTTAATTACATTAGTAAAAGTAGTGTTGTATCTCCTGTGTAAACCTAAAGAAGCACATTCAGACATCAAACTTGTCCTGCCTGACCCACTATATGAGGGGTGAAGTAAAAAATTGCAAATTTTTCAGCAAAAAACTGAAATTTTACCCAGATTATTTTTCCTTACTTAGAACTTAGAAAAACACAATGTAGTCACCAATTAAACATATAGTCGTAGTGTACATACCATATTACTATGTATTGTATTGCATATTTCATTAAGGGAAAACTGGCTGATTTTGCTTCACGCCCTCTATTTAATAAATGTCTGTGCACAGATGTCTGGCCCACTCATAATTAATGACAGTTGCTGAGGGCTGAATATGACCACAGCTTTATTGGACATTGACAAATCTTCCTGAGTCCACATGAAAAGAAACTGTCCCTGTCCCCCTGTGTGCGCTTCACAAAAGTGACGCGCCGACCTGGCGTCAGCCCACTCCTTTCTGCCCTCGCGCTGTGCGCTGGGTGTCCATGGGCCTCAGGCTCTGAACTGTCACATATCTATATCGCATGGACAAGTCTTTGTCCAGCTGGTTAAGGGCATTTATACATTTTGACAATATTGCAGTAATGGCCTTGGTATGGTTCTGTGCATGTGGAGTGCATTTTAGAGAATGCACATTATATTTGTGGTGAATAAACATCAGTGCATGTGCACACACACACACACACACACACACACACACACACACACGCACAGACACAATCGCAGGTCTAGTTAGCAGCTGCCTCCTTTGACAGCTCTTTTGTGTATCAGTTCTTTGAAGATCCTTTCACGCTTTAAAGTTTCTCTAATATGTTTTAAGGGTTCATGGTCATACATTTGCTTACTGTAGTAGTTGTATTTCCACAATACTGTCAGTGTAATGTACAATATTATTAATACTAGGTTTATTTGAACTGAAATTTCATCATGTGAAATGATTCCTGAGGCAGTGTCAGTGCACACTATTTTCCAGGAACTTTTTTTGATGAAAAAGAGTAAGAAAGAAGAGGAAACTGAATATTTTGATAATAATAAATCTTTAATTTAAGAAATTGTCAGCTGTACAAAAATCACCTGTACATAAATGGATATTCACATTTGGTTTTTGCTCCATAAACAGCCAAGGGACTTGGTTAGCCATCTGCTCATTCTTTGACAAATCAAAATACTTTCACACAACTGTATGTACAATCCATTTAGATTTAAACCCACCTTCAGTCCTAGAGGTGTTTTGCACAGATTGGTATTTTTAATACTCAAACACACCTTATTCAAAACCATTCAGTTACCAGGTTAATTGGTGTGTAAGCAGGGACATCACCAACCTGCGCTGGATCTAATGAACACAACTGATGAATAGCAAACATTCTTGAGACCTTGGTGCAGAGTATTTTTGTCTGTTTTTCCCTAAAAGTTCATCAGAGGACTGGACCTCATCTACAAGTCTCTGGCCTGTCTTGATTCACTTGCTCATGGACAGGCTGTGTAAGCTGGCTGCTGTGGATGCTGTCAGAGGCTGGCAGAGTGAACAAGGACAAGGCATACCAGGAAAGTGGCGGTAAGAACTGGCCAAATGTAATGGCTCTTTCAGCAGGCTTGGCAGTGGTGGAGGTGCATGGAAACTGAGATATCCCGCAGAAGGAGGGGAATGGGGTGTCTGAGTTGTTGAGGACACACCAGCTGTCCCGCTGCCCACCAGAGAGTGCAGGGACTGGGTCAAAGGATGCAAGGGCATCTGGGGAAGCTGGGGTACAACAGACCTCGCTGGGTGGCTCTGGGATGCCCCATACACATCCCCCACCAGCTTCTTCATCTCCTCCAGTGAGCTGGACAGCATGAGGATGTAGTTGCGGGCCAGCAGGAGAGTGGAGATTTTGGACAACTTGCGGACAGAGGGGCCCTGAGCATAGGGCATTACTTCTCTTAGGCCATCCATGGCTTGGTTTAAGTCATGCATGCGCTTGCGCTCTCGGCTGTTCACCTTGAGTCTTAGTTCCTGCAGGTCATCCTTGGAGAGATCAGAGCGGTTCCGGTTCTTGCTTGTGGCAGCCTGGGGTATTTCTGTTTTGGGATGTCCTGACCGGATGGTCCCAGCTTCTTCTCTGCAATAGGCCTGGAACATCTTTTCGGAGAAGAAGCCACCAACAGCTGAGTCCATAGCGAGGTCTGGTGATGAGGAGCGACTGCAGGTGGAGCCGGTGTCTGAATCCATTTTAGAAGGTCAAAGGACAGGATATCCAAACGGAAAGTGAATGAAAATGGCTTTCAAAAAATAGCAAAAGTGAAATCACTGCATAGCAGGCCACAGTCTTAAGTAACTCTAGGACTTCTGCATTTAAGAACTGCTTTGGCGTTGCAGCATTCAAACACACAGACCCTTGAGTATATGTGAGTGTCAGGGTGTCAGTGACGACTCCTTGCTGAACCTCGGCTTTTATAGCTCTCTCCCCCACAAAAGACACAATGAGACGCATAATGTGACAGTAGACCTAGAGCCAATAACAGAAGGGACACACTTTCACCCAGCCCACACATGCACCCCCCCTTACTACTACACCCCTCACACACAAAACACACACACTCTTACACATTAACTACACCAGCCACTATTCACACACATGTGTAAAGTTTCTGGACCCATATACTAACACACAACCTTCCCTAATAATTCTACCAGGCCAATTTCACAAATGTGTGTGAGGATATATAAAGTAAAAAGTTACATAAATTGAATAAACAGTATTAAGATAATGGGGATATCTCTTTGCCATGTAGTTGCAATATAGTAACCCTACGATTCACAAAAACATGACATTTTTTAGAGTTCTAATAATATTGTTTCAGTTAACTTTAGTGTGATGCAAACGCAGTTACAGTTTCGGTTCTGTTGTATTGATCTGGTGGATCTTAGTGTAATCTTGTGAACAGGGATGCTATTTTATAAATGAATATAAGATGGTGTAAGTCATAATATCGTCATCATATGCTCCAATCCACCCCACACCATGGCGGTAATTACATTAAATTACACATATTAACATACAATCTTTTCCTATTAATTCGACATTCTATTACATTTGTATCATTAGCAATAGTTAAGAAAAGTTCACAATGTAAGCTTGAGACTGACCTTCCACAGCCTGGTAGCTGTATATTTAGTGCTGAATTACAAGCTTTATTGTAATTCAGCACTAAATTGATGTTGTGGTCCCATATATATTTGCACTACTCTCTATTTATGATCCCTTTATCATTCCTTCTCAGTTAACTTCCCTTTTTTACATGTTCTTAACCATGTCATTATAAGCACCATCCTGGACTTCAGAATGAGCGTAAACTTCAATTGCACCCGCATTAATGTAACACTAGGCACAATTCAGTCCCAAGTAAAGACATGCGTGGGTTGAATTCTGAGGCTGAAGAGAGTGCGAAATCGTCTTGCTGAGAGAGGGAAGAAGGAGGAGAGGGGAGGAGGTAGTTAAACAGACACTAAAGAGTGGGACCTGTATTGTTTGCCCCTTTACTAGGTCATAAAGGCTCCGTACTGGGCCAGAAATCTGTGGGACAGTGCTATCCCCCTGGTCTATCTGCTTAGCTTATACAGCGTTCATTAGCATCCCTATTATGCACTGCGTAACACACTCCCACCACACAGCGGTAAAGCTAGTGTGTGATTGGGATAGTGGGATGTAATGATTTTGTTTTTCACGTGAGTAATTCATATCATTTACTTTAATGGGAACATTTCCACATTGTTAAAGTGAATAATTGCTGTTTGATTGCTCTGAGTTGTGACATGTAAGCAAATACAAACAATTCAAATAAGCAAGTAATGATATGTGTAAACGGTTTGTGGGCCGTAAACATTAACACAAACATTAAAATAAATACATGTCTTTTTTTTTTTTGCCTGATAGTATATTAGATATCTTGTGCCCTTAATTACAGCTCCAGCTCTAAAACCTAGTTTAATTGAGTGTAATTTATTCAAACTAACCCATAAAATATACAATGAAATCAAGTGACACATCTACATTTGTGCTATGGTTGGAGTGCACCCAGATCTGTTTGTCCAACCTAACTTTGTTGTTTGCGTTTATTCTGATGATGTATAATGTGGCACTCTGTGATACCCACATGCTGCAAATGTAAGGTATTTAAAATATTTTTTTCTCTATGCAAGGCCACATGAAACAATGAGGGAGTACTTAAGAAGTAAAAAACAATAGAAAGGAGAAAGTGGAAATGGGGAAAGTTGTGAAGATGAGAAGAAGAGACCGAAAAAGAAAAAAAGTCCACCTCAGGCTATATTCTCACTAGGTGACCTCGACTAGGTGCTTGGACCCCTTAACACTCTCAGCATGCGGCTGTGTGTATTGTTGTTAGAGCAAAGTGTATTGTGGTTTATTGTTACTGCTAGAGGGCCAGGCCGTGTGTGTGTGTGTGTGAAGCATATGGATGTTCTCATGGACTAGGCTCTGGGCCAGCAGAGTAGCAGGCCTCAGCCAGGCCTAATTAGACTGAAAACTGGCAGGCCCACAGCACTGCCCTTTAGTTACAGCCGTTCACAAACGTCACACTCCCATTAGGAGATGAGCATGGGTAAGATTCATGCACCCACATTACCTCTGATAAGTGTGAAATAAATGTTTTTGATAATATAGCGTCCATTTTGTTGCAGATAATTTATAAAATGATTCTCATACACTATCAGGGTAAAATTGCAAATTAACTCTCAAAGCTATAACACGGCCCATGGGTTAAATTCAAAGTAGTTTTGCAACTTTTTTGTACCTTTAATCAAATTATTTCTCTCATCATGTGTATTTACATGTGCTATTTCTTATATTTGGATGGGATACTCGACCAGTTCAAACAACACGTAATTTTATTATATGTATTATGTATTAGCTGTTTAATGCATTCGCTACTCCCCTCACCATCTTTCAAAGTAAAATCTGTCAGGGGGAGAAGTTGTAAAGTTTGTGTTTGTGCTGCTTACAGTCAAATTGTTTGTGAACAAATTTCCCATTTTCTTTGTTAGTTTGTATATATGTACATTAGAAGCTAAACACATCTTTTACATAATTTTTCTCATGAAAATACATTTAAGACTGGAATTTCCAGGAAAAGTTGACTCTCTCGAAACCCCCTACCTGTTCCCAAGGAAACTTGTATGTTCTGAGACCATAAAGCCCAAGAGTGTTTATATATCAGTTCTACAAAGTGAAAAAGTAGAGCAAAGGACCCCTGACTTTTGTGCCAGACCAGTAAATTCCTTCCACCAAAAGGGTTGTTCTTATTGTATTACAAACAGAGCTGTGTAACTACAGCAGTGTGAAATTGAGCTCAGCTTTTTCATTTTTTATTAGTTTCACAGCCCATCTTGGTTGATGATTTGTGTTATGTTTGTTTCTGGCTAACCCATGTTTGTTTATTATCAAAGGTGTTCATTTACTTCTTAGCTGAACAACAGTTAGCTGCAGCATAAAACCAGTCATTACTTAGCATTACTTAGCGACTGATGCTTAATAACACAATTGGTTAAAAATATTTTAATCCGAACTCTTATAACAAACAATTGGTGCTATCTGATTGGTTGAGAAGCAATCACACTATGCCCTTGGGACCTTGGAGACCTGCGGTATAATATTTTTTCAGTAATTGTATTATGATTATTTATATAATAAAGGAGGAGGGTAAAAAACAGTGAATGCTCAGGCTGCAATTCAATGATCAAATGTGTGTGTGTGTGTGTGTGTGTATGTGTGTGCTTTTGAGTACTCAATAAATGCATGAGGATGAGTTGAGATCCTCATTCTTATTCATGTGTGTACTCTTGCTACAGGCCACACAGTGAGCGATAGGGAAGAGAGAGAAGATTAAAGGATTTTCAATGCATGAAAGAGTATCTGTTCCTCCATCCATGTTTAAGCTAATCCCTCTGTCTTTAACCTAGCATTAAAGTGTTTAACTTTCCTCTCACTGCTGTGCGTGAGGGCCTCTGCATTCAGCTTCACTGCATGTGTGCATGGATGTGTTTGTGAGGGCTCTAAGGGTTTGAAGTGAGTCGAAGTGTTCAGGTGAGCAGAAAATGAGAGTCATACGTTTGCAGTCTCAAAAGATCACCACATCCAACACATCCAACCACCCACATTAACAGATACTCCTATCTTGGGCATGTAGCTTTAGCTTAATGCTTAAGTTTATGACTGACCTTTGAGAACTCCATGCCTAAATCATTCATTCATCATCATCCATTATTAACAAATTTATAAAAATAAATACACAAACAATAGTGAAAACATTTTAACATGTTGGGAAAAAACATGTTTAATATGTTGGGAAACCAGTTTTTGCTGAAGAAGTAAATAGCAAATTGTATTGGTTGGAATAAAAGCCTTTATATTCATTTAACCCACAAGCTGTTCTTTTTCATTGTATGGTGAATGGACCACTAGAAATGCTTAAAAAGTACATGGAAAGGTATTAATGATTCTCTATTCTCCTATAAAGTTAACACTGTGAAGATTTTGTTCTAACAGCAGTAATGAAAGTATAAAAATATCTGTTCTGAAAATTTTAATTTTGTGATTTAAATCTGAAATTGTTCTTACATGAGTAAATGTGAACATACCTTTGTAGTAAAGCATACTAAGAACAATTAACAGCATAGAAAAACTGCCTATTATCATTAAGATAATGTTGGGATTAATACAGGGGTTAGGGTTAGGACTAGGATGCGGGTTAGGTATAGGTTTGGGGTTGAGGCTATGTTTAGAGGGTGTGTAAAGAATATGGAACATTTTAAAATGTAATTGATATGTAGTGCAACGCAAGCTTAATATAAGAAAACAGTTGTGGGGTTTGTGTAAAAAAACAAAAACTGGGGTGGAGGTGGGGTTATTTTTTTCATGGAAAGTGATCAAATCCCACATCACCACAACCCCAGAAAGTTCATGTATCTTTTGGGCAGTGGGGATTAGATTATCAAACAAAGCAAAACACACACATGCACATACATGGACCCCAATAAAGACAATTATTTGGAGGATCAGTGAGGAGATCCTCTTCAGCCTTCCCTGTATAATCCCAGTTTAGAACATGAACAAACAGTGTTTGGGGTCAGAACCTTTTTCACAGAGATAATCTCCTTTGGTGCTTCTCACAACACTTTTCTTTTAATGTATTGCCCACTACATAGTAACTAGGCTGTTACAACACCTATTCTGCTATTAAAAGCAGAAAACCCTCTAAAGCCTTTTTAAATTAATACAGGCTTGTTGTGATGGAAAAGGAAAAGAAAGCCTTCTGCTGAAACAAAAAACTCAAAAGTTTGTTAATAAAAAGGTTCAAGAGATTCACTACTAATGCACTAATGGATATAAATATCATTATAATAATACGTTAGTAATTAAGTAGTGCTGAAACATTTTTACAGGATTACAGGACCCCAATAAAGATAATTATTTGGAGGATCAGTGAGAAGATCCTCTTCAACCTTCCCTCTATAATCCCAGTTTAGAACATGAACAAACAGTGTTTGGGGTTCAGAACCTTTTTCACAGAGATAATCTCCTTCAGTGCTTCTCACAACACTTTTCTTTTAATGTAGGGCATTAACTCATGTGATGGGCAGTGATGTGTGATGTGTGGCTATCTTCTCTGCTGCATGTCTCTGGTCTCGTGTTTAGATTCCCATCCCGCCAACGGTACTGCACCTTTAATGAAGGGACTATAATAATTGGTTAAACCAAGGAACGCCTGTCAGCGTAAGCCAATCAGAGACAGAGATTGCATTGCGTAAACTGAGGTCAGAGAGAGAGTAACAAAACACACACAACTAGTCGACTTCTCACAGGGGGTGTCGACTCGTGCCTCTATAGTCTTTTGTTTTAATGCCCTGGTGTGTACATATTATGTAGAAATGTTTGTAGACACTGCAGTATTTCTCTCGAACTTAAGGGTGGATGAAATCTTGAACTCAAGAGGGGAAGTTTTCTACAGTAGGAACTTCTACTCCTCTGGGAAGGCTTTAGATGTTGTGAAATTGCTGTGAGCATTTGATTGCATCAGTGAGGTCAGATACTGATATTGCATGATTAGTTCTGGATTACAAACACAGCACTTTAAACTTATTTCAAAATTTTCATCACTTCAGCGAACAAAGTTCCACTGCTGCATAGGCCACTGCTGAGGAGCTTATGTCCATTTGTATAACAATCAGTTTTAGGCATGGACCTCGGGCTTGTGTGCAGCCACTCTGTTCACTTGGTCAAAGCTTTTAATCGAGATTATATGCAAACTGCACTGAACACCAGTGTTAACAATGCATGTTTCTCAAAGTAGCAACATTTTCTGGATGGAATTGTCTGGATAATTCTGGACATTTGTAGTGAACATGTGGCATGTGTGTGTTTGTGCATGTGTGTATGTGTGTGTGTGTGTGTGTGTGTGTGTAACTGAGCTCCATAAAAGCACTCTGTGATTTATTAACCCACGGCCAGCTAAAACAGAGGCATTACTTTAAGTACAGCAGGACAAGCACACACAGAATTGCCCCAAGTGCTTTACAACCATCACTAATGAGCTCAATCACTTTCACTAACAGACAGAGCGAGATAGAGAGGATGAAGAAAGAGAGAGAGAGCAGAGTGAAAAGTGTGCCAGCAGGTTGTCTGTTATAAAACCTTTATTCAAGTGTCTGCAACATCATAAATCACAGGACAAACTAGGATGGAGGAGAAAAAGGAGGGTGCGCGGGTGGAGGGGGTGGAGCTTTTATTTGAATGCAGAAAGTTATTTCTTTCTCCCATACACGTTCAGAGTTATTGTTGTTCAGTCCTGCATTTCATTGGCACCACTTTACCTTCAGGTCACTTTATGGTTTCTTTACCTTCAGGTCTTAGCCTTGAAAGGGTAAAATATCAACTATTTAAATTAGTTTTGCAAAATGTGTTCATTCAGAATATTCGAGTTCAATAAGTATTCAAGTAATTTTTTTTTATTTTAATGTTGTATTTGTACTAAAAGATAGAAAAATAGTTGAATTTTTAATCATTTTGGATTTCCTTTATTCTGAATATTTGGTGTGCATTTTTTTGGTATTACGCTTCTTTGATAAGGTGAAATAAACACTTATTATTATAAACATTGTTAAGTTTCACTGTAGCCAA
>JBBPDH010000144.1:19351563-19365468 GCA_037974565.1 Clupeocharax schoutedeni
AGTTGAAAAAAAATCTTTCGGGAAACAGCTTGTAGCCTGTAGGCTACTCCGCAGCCATCAATATTTACGCGAACTGCTGAAACCATATTTATTATTAGTTTAAGGAGGAATAACTAAATAGTAATTTAGCCATGCAAAAAGACAGGAGGAACTTTGTTGGCCCCGAAGCTTGATTATACTTTGGTTTTTTACACCCCAACAAAACTTTCTTCTTCTGATCTGCATCAATCAAAATTGAGCTTTAGCGCCCTACGTTGACAGAAATCCGTCATAGCGATGGAAAACTTTAATCCATATGAGACTTCAGGATTGAGACGAGGATATTTGATTATGTGCCCAGACACGCTAAAGCCTACGTTTAAACGAACTAACGCAAATATTAGCAGATAGAATTTCACTCAAAATAGGAAACCTCATAGTCTGAAAAAATAATACCTATTATTTTTTTTAAATAATACAGCTAAAACCAAATGTAACGCTTCTAATGGCCTTAAATTTGGCAATTTTGATTCATCACTTTAATACTTTTTAAAACCCTGCAGACACCCTGCCTAACCACTAGGCTACCAGGAAGAACTTTTGTGAAATTCCATCAGCAGCTCCTGATTTCATTTATTAAAGAACTGATCCAGTTAAAGGATCAAGGACCTGCTTCTTTCTAACCATTACACCAGTGGTCTTCAAAATTCAGACAGTCCACGTGTTTGTTGCAAGCTAACTCAACTTAAAAAGATGGGTCAAAAAAATTGGACAGTCTGTAGCAGTCTGCGGGTCGCTGCACTTCACTCAATAAGCTTTTATATATGAAGAGTGATCTAAGAGGTTCAGTACTGGTACAGAGCACCATGACGCTAACTCCACTTAAAGCAGCTTTGAATCCCTAAAGACATAATTGGCCGGGCTAATTCCACCACAGAGCCACTCCTATCTATGGAAAGGGGAGCATGCTGCAAGAGCAGTTTGCTTGTTTTCTTCCAGCAAATTAAATAACCACAGAGCGAAGACAAAGCAGGAACTGCTGCCTTCCTCCTTCGTTCATGGTACATGCAACCAATTAGACCGGCTCTACTCAACCCCACAAGGAAACTGTACAGACCGTAGACGTCATTGAGGAACTTAGGGCAGCTGTAATTGTTGCATGTTGATATTATGTGATTTGGCTTATCGAAGTATCAAGTAGCCATGGCCATTTTTCCATTTAGTTAATTGGTTTAGTGAGGAGATAGCTCATATCTGCATGCACTTTTGTCTAAAGACCATGAACATTAAAGCTTTCAGTAATGATGAATAAATCACTGGTGAGGAGGCAGGCCTCACGCACCTCAGAAAATGAGGGAAAATACAGAAATACAGAATAAACACACACACGCCCCAGAGATTTTTCCTAAAGCAGATGGTTATAAATGAGCATAAATGCACCAAACGTTCTGCCACTTACAATTTTGTAGTTTTTTTTTTTTTTAGCAAAAATATTTGGTGGTCAAGATTTTGATATATTTCCACTAGATCATGTCTACAATGTGTTGAAAGAATTTACATGTAATTTATTGGAAGAGAAAATTAGATTTAAAATTCTGCTTTTCACTTGCACTGTTTATTTTTATTGTGTTTTTCAGCACAGTCCTGTGTTCTGCTTTGGGTCAAAATATTTTTAATTTTGGTGCATCATCAGAATCTTTATTGAATTTTCTTATACATGAAAAGCCCACTACCAACAACGTAAGTTTTATTTTACTAGCATTCACGAGGCTGAAGCCCTGCTGCACATCCTCTCTATGTTGCTCTGATAAAACCCACAATTTTCTTGAACAGATTCAGTGTTTAAATTACTTTAAAAATGACAGCGTTCGCGTCTTTGGTAGACTGTAATGAACATTGTAATGGAAGCATCAACAGGAACTGAAAATTAAACAAAACATGGAAAACATTTCATATTGCATTACTGAAAGTTATACATACTTTCTGATGAAGCTTAATTTGTCCAATCACAGCTGACTGCGTTCCTCTGGGTCTAAAGCAAATAAAACAAATGTGATTTATATACACACATATGTAATGTTACATTTATAAGGCTCAAACAACACAATATTTCACTGATAAACTGACTCTCAAATCAACAAAGCAATGCAACACATCATAGCACACGTTTCACAAATGTCCCAAGAGCCATGAGGCCCAGTTGAAATGCCTTCTGACTTTTGCAACTGTGTCGTTGGCAGGATTTCCAGGCAGATTGATTTACACTGGAGGCCCATTAAGCACTTTGTACTTCTGTTTATCTAATGACCAGTCTGGGCATCTTAATGATGTGTCCAGGCAGGTTAAAGTCTGACATGGCAGCCCCAAATAAACATCTGCCCTTTGACGCACGAGCTCACACGTTGGTGAACTTTTTGATGCAACCAAATACACTTGGACAAAGCCTGACCATTACACCAACAGGAACTTCAAGAACATTGCATTCAAATACACTAACATGAAGCTAGTCCCCACTTTGCTACTTTAACAGCTTTCCACAAGATTTAATTGTTTAACCCACAATAAAAGCATTTGAACTGATATACGTATTATTTAACATCTTTAATGCAACTCACATGTTAAAACCATCCTGGGCCGGCAGTCTATTTCAGCTCAAGGCCAGCAGCTTCTGTCTAGTTATTGACTTCAGATCAGCTTCATGACTACTTAGATTAACTCGTGAGATCGTCACAGTTATCAATGTAACATGTACTAACAGTACAGTCTTGGAGATATTTATCAGCAGTGAACGTGTCAGTTACCCCTATATCTAGTTCAAGGCTTAACATATGAAAAATGAAACATCATACCAGATTAGTGTTACTAGCAGCCTCCCAGATCTGTGTGCGAGATAGTAACCAACCGATCAAGCCGAGAAACGAGAACGGCAAGACAAGAGCTTCTGGTTTTTAATACAAGCAAGCTTAGATTACATCTGCTACACCGGCTTAGCCTATATCCACAGTATCGAGATGCACAGGAACGTTGCGTTCTGAAGTATAAGCTTGAATCGGTTGCATCTAATAAAGTAAAAATAGAGTCGTCACCATTATATTTCTCTCCAAGTTCACCAAGCTGCTTCTCCACTGAAAAAGTTGCTTACCATCTAGCTAAGCCAAGCTAATTCACCCAACAGGGCTGCTAATGCTAAATATAACAGTTCTTTAACTAATGGCACACACACCCTTAGTTTGTTTCTATTGTAAACGTTAAATGAACTTATACAAGATGTATTTACAAACTCTGGCTTGTTTCAAGACCGGTTTAGCTTGCGTAGCATTTTAGCTACAGTGTAAACTTTAGCTTGCTAGCTTTCGCTACGCGAAGTACCAAACGCGTTTTGTTACGTTTTTGCTGTAATAACTACGCATGACAGTTTTTTTATTACATGTAAGTGATCAATACAGTGTTTCTTGGTTTCTGCAACCTCACAAAGTTGTTCAGAGTAACATACCCAGGTAGGTAGCTAGCTAGCTTCCTTAAGCTAGCATCCAGTAGATAAGGTGGACAGGATCAATGCATCTTTTCTACAGAGTACGGTTGCTGTTCGCTTTGGCCCTCAAAGCTGAATGCAGGTTACAAGAAATTCAAGTGTGTCCAGGGCGAGGCTGCTGGCTGGTTGACTGGATGAAGAATGTGGGCTTGTGGTGGTCGTCATGGTGGTAGCAAGTGAAAAAACTCTCAAATCTAGCTCGGAATGGCGAGTCACACGGCCCGAGGCAGGCAGCAGGGGCCGCCGTTTGGTGTGCTTAGCTTGTCAAGAGAGTCTAATCGGGTTGAATGAAGTTCAGTAGTGCTCTGTCTTTCAGGTTTAAATGGGAATTCTGGGCAAAAATGAAATCGTATTCTTTGCTGCGTGGCTCCTGCAGATGCCTAGTCCTCTCATACTCCACGCCGCAGTGATTTCTTCAATTAGATTTTCCAAAACTAAGAATGGCCACCTTCACATAATGTACAGGGGGACGAAAAGTATTGGGACGCCTGATTATTACACCACATTGCATTGACTTTAATATACAGTCGATCCTCCTTTGCAGCTCTAAAAGCTTCCACTCTTCCGGGTGCCCCTTAATTCTGTAGAATTCTGCGAATTTGTGCCCATTAATTCTGTAGAGCATTCATGAGGTCAGACCTCATAACAAGCTCCATTCTGCATCCAAAGGCGTTGGATGAGGTTAAGGTTAGGGCTCTGTGCGGGCCATTCAAGTTCTTCTGAACTAATCCAAGCATGTTTTTATAGACCTTGCTTTGTGTACTTCCTTACGAAAATGAACCATGGTTTACTTTGATTAAATAACCATGGTTTTCATGTTTTTTTGGGGTAACTATAAAGTGGAATATGTAAACTACCATGAAGTTCTATGGATAAACCATAGTAAAACTATGGGTAGTACCAAAGTACCATGGGGTACCATAGTAAAACTATGTTTACTGCATCAAAACCATAGGAAACCATAGTGAATTTTCGTAAGGGCTATTCTAGTTATGTGGGAAAAGAAAGCATTACTCCCTAAACGGTGTCCACAAAGCCAGAAACATGGTGTTGTCTTGGTATGCTGAAGCCATAAGATTGCCCTTCACAGGGTGCTAAGGTGCCTAACCAAAACCCTTAAAACAGGCCCAGTTGTCCAAAACGTTTGTCCATACAGTGTATCTTGACAATGAAAGGAAATTGTACAAGTGCAGACCTGTCTTAAAATATTTTTATCATTCTTTTTCTCCGCTGAGCCATGGTTTTTCAGGGATGTTTATGTTAGTCTCTAAAGTCTCTCTGGATTTCTTCACCACCTTGAGAGGGGTACAAATTTGTTTAATGCATGCTGGTATGGTAGTGAGAGAAAACAATGATCCAAAAGGACAAAATCACCAAAAAGATACAAAACCATGAATTCTGTTAGAACAATATGGCTGAGGGATGAAGTGCTGTTGTGCAGAGTATTATATAGTGGGACAAACATGAAATGCTAGTTTAAGGCCAGAACATCCCTTTAATAACATCATGCAGAGGGCTGATGCTCACTGTGACTTTTATCATAATGAGAAATGCAGAAAGGGTTAGAGGAGGCTATTAAATAGCTCCTGCAGACACTGAACAAATATTTCCCTGCTCTTGTTGAAGAGCACTGTTCTCCGTCTCATCCTGAAATGAAGACTGGAAGTGGTTGTGTAACTGGGACCTCCATGAGTTATCATAGCGCTCCATTTAAGGGCAATGGAAAAATGGACAGCTCAACAAATAAACCCTTTTAATAGGGGCCAATCCTGCCATCACATTATCTCAGCACCAAAGGATGTGTGTGTGTCCGTCCCTGCATGTGTGTGTGGCCCCTCTCTTAGTCAGTCTCCAGACTTTCCATGACCTGGTCGCTATGGCATGTGCTTTATCTGAAGGGATTGAGGAGTTTATCTGTAAACTGCTTGGGGGTCATTGCATCACTGGAGAGGTCAAACCAGAGTCCCACAATTCTACACCGATGGGTGCTTGCTCTCCCGTTTTTCTTACTAAAGCCTAAGCCAAGGTGAAAAGCACAAAACCCATCTCATGATTAAAACACATGCACCTCTTTAAAAATGACCAGTGTTCCATCCCTAGGTTACCATACATAGTGTAACAGCAAGTGCATGACTGACACTAGGCTGCATATTTTGACCGGTTAGTTGCAGCACTATGATGATGAATAGTATGATGATAAAATCATCAGTGATTTTCAAAAGATCTGGGTATTTCATACCGTGGGCCTTGACCTTCTCTGGTGGTTCATACTGTTGAGTGGATCATGAGTGGATCACATCAATGCCCAATTTTAGTTTTTCCACCAGGCTAAAAGTAGGCTTAGCATAGTTAGAGCAAATAATGAATACAAAAGGAGGGTGTATCTCATTTCAGCCTAAAAGTCTCAAACATTACTGAAAGTAAACATAGTGGAATGGTCTTTATGCTTCTCACTTCTGGAACAAACTGCCCATCAATACCGGTTTAACACCAAAATTTGCACCCCTGGTGGTCTAGTGTTTAGGGAGTTGACCCTGTAATCAGAAGGTTGAGGGTTTGCCCCCCACTTTTCGGGTGCCCTCCCTGTTGGTGGCAGCCCCCTGCTTCACTTGGTGAATGGGTTAAATGCAGAGAAATAATTTCACACGGTGTGTGCTGAGATGTGTTCACAGGTGACTATAAGGGGTCACTTTATTTTATTCTATTTCTGTAAAACACACTGAACGACTTTTTGTGTATGATAATTTGCTATATAAATAAACTTGACATCACTTGACCACAATCACTACCTCTTTAATTAGATCCTGGTGTGATAAATGTGTGAGCCCTTGTACTAGATTATGCAGAGGGCATGCATACAATAACAGCACTTTACATTTGCTTTCTTGCTCAATTTTAATACATTCTTTATCCCTTTATGAAAAAGCAATAGATTAATAGCATCATAGTCTAAAAACACAGCAGAATCCTATCATTATTCCTGCAGCATTACTATAGTTTACTGCACACATAACTATAACACAATAAGTACTTCAAGTACATCAAATAGATATATTATGCATCAATACTCTTATACAGCACTATTAAAATCTTCATTTCTTTTGTACTGCTCTTTTTTTTCCAGCTTGATTCTGTCTGCCCGATTCTTCCACAGCTTGGATAAAAAGTGCAGAATTCATTCCCACTTATCAGTCACTCCTTTGTCTATTCATCTCTGCCATTTCCTCTTGGCATATCAGATGTGTCTCGTGTTTGTCCACCAGAAGCGGAGCAAAGAAGTACACGTAGAGGCCCAAAGCAGAGCCCCTGCAAACACGCACATTCAGGACTAAGCAAAGCTATTTGTTTGCAGTGCCGTGACCTGGCCACAAATAAAGAACGGGAGACAATGACCAGAGCCAATACGTGACAGAAAGCACACTCCAGGGCTGCTCCGCATTGAAGGATGCTGCTGGTACACTGTCATGCAATTTTGAACTCATTGTTTTCATTATTATTAAGCCAGTCTTGTTCCAGATAACGCATAAAATGATTCTGATATCAGTCTGGTACTATGCAAGTTTTTAATTATTAGTAGGAAGCAATTTCCTGTTGGACATTTCTAGATTTTAAGCATTTGTTTCCATGAAAACCTTCACAATGAAACACAGTCACAGTTTGGGTGAAACAAATATGAGTCTCATAATAATAATAATAGAATATCAACTACAGATTACAGACCTGTATTTTTATTACATTTTTATTTATTTAACTAAATCATTAGACCCTTTCTAAAGGGCTAAAGGGCCTCGAGGCTTCCTACTTTTGGTGCCATGAATATGAAAATGAAGAATACAAAAAAGATCCACACACTCATCTACAGCAATGTTCATTTCTGCTGGAGTACCTGTGGGATTTTAGTAGTATTTTAGTGCCGTTGCATTAACATGGTTTGGCCGTTCTAGATTAAATCCAGATTTGAAGCTCATGAAAGACATTCCATGTAGTATCTGAAGCTAATAGTAAACACATTAACACATGTTTTACTAGAGTGTGGCATTTCATTAGTGAATATTTTTGTAAAGAGTCACGACTGCCACAAAACCACGGGTTAATCTGCGCTCGTGTTCGCAGTCAGTGACATTTCTAGAACTTCCAGGCGACCTAGAGCAATGGTTTCCCTCACAAAGGTGTTCCCACTTACTGGGAATCAAAATGTGAGTGATTGATTCTCAAGCTGCTTCCTAAATATGTTGGTTGTTAATCTGATACATTAGGTCTTCACTGCAGTGCTTGAAGGCCTAAAGAACGGGAGAACCCACTTAGCTACATCTACCCAGAGAGAAAAATATCTGAGTGGATACATTTGAACTGGGCATTAAGACCCTAATGTTTCTGACCAAACCGTAATATGTAGACTAGCTATTAAATGTCATTTTTAGTTCAAAGAGATCGTTCTTCCTTCTCTGGAGGCCTGGAAGTCCCAGAAGGGTCTCCACTGAAGGAACTGTATCAAAATGTGTGTGTGTGTATGAGAGAGAGAGAGTGAAAGAACACTCAACTGACCACCATTATGAGTGAAAATGTACATGACGCTGTGTGTGTATGTGTGAATGTGATTCTTAAAATGCTCTTGTGACCTTGTAGAGTCACGTATGTATGTATGTGTGTATGTATGTATGTATGTGTATGCGTATGTGTGTGTGTATGTGTGTGTGTTGGCTAACAAAAGGGAGGAAGGGCTCGGGGGAGTAAGAAAGGAATGGTACAGAGAATATTTTTCTTTTGGCCTCAGGCTGCAGTTTATTTTAAAAGGCGGCTATTGATAGCGCTTTAATGAGACTTTATTGGAAAGAATCCGGCTGGATTGTTTTTTGGGTTTTTTTTGTCTTCGTTTTTTTGTCGAGGTTCTTGCCACCTTTGACCTCTTCTTTTTCGGGAGAGGAGAGGAGGGATGAATCGTATGCGAAAAGAGCCATTCCGCATTTACTAATCTGCATGCCGATCTCCAGTTTTCCATTTCTGGAGCTACTTCATGTTCATGATGTTGCACCAGTTTAATTTGGCCTCTCTCACAAAGAGACTAACATACAGGAGATATTTTAATATCATGGGTCTTCGCAGTGAGTGCAAGTTTTTCCACCACGTTCTAGAGGATTAACCAAGGACATCTATTTATATCAATGATGGTGGATGGAAGAGGGTCAGCAGTCAGATTCGCACATTAATGTATTGAAACATGGACACAAGTATTAATCAGAGACTCGGTTATCAAAGTAACAAAAGCTGTCTTCCTATAACATCTAACATCTCATTGCAAGTACACAAAATACACCATGGGAGGTCATGCATTACAGTAGGTTTCCAATGGAAATGGAATAGTTATGCAGGGTTTGATATCTGCTTCATTCACATTTGTTATAACCCTATTATTCGAATGTTGCCTAACCAGTCAGATTTTGGAGCCGAGACTGTCGGTTGATTGCTAAAATTACAGTGATTGCTAAGATAACTTTTTTTTGTAACTTCCCAAGTACATGTTCTAACCAAATCTCTCCCTATCTACCTCAGCAGTACCCGGATATCCTAGAAGTAGCCTAAATAAGCAGCTGCTTTCCTCAGTGCCCGGAGAGATCTCTTTTCTTCTTACACTTGTGGAAAAATATCTTTTACACTATTTTAAGACTTATATACAGGCATACATTTCATTTTTGGTCACAACAGACATTGTTATCAAAAGTTATTCTGCGTGACCTATGCATATACAACAATCTGACATAAGACTGAATATCTTTAGGGAACATCTCTATAAAGAGCTGGTGATAAAGTGTATCAGAGAAGGAGAGGTCAAAGGTACAGACTGTTTTGTGTGTGTGTGTGTGTTTGTGTGTATGTGCTTGGTGGGAGAAGGGCAAGGGATGGAATGAGAAACCCATGAGGTCATATATATATATATATATGGGCATAGATGCATTTTTTTAACACAGTTAATGCTGTAATAAAAATTTATATACATATACATATTGTTGTCATATACGTAATGTTATATGTGTATAAGCAATATACATATAACAACTGAAATATTACAAATCAGTGTGTGTTGTGTTTATGTCTCTGACACCTATAGGAAATGGCATAACTTCTGCGAAGAGGGTGCTGCTGTGTGTGTGAGGATGGAAGAGGGTGAGAGAGTGTGAATTCAATTGATAGGCCCAAAAGTGTAAGCAAGTGTGTGTGTGTGTGTGTGTGAGTGTGTGGAGTGGTTCAAAGTGTGCTGACAGACAAGGATCAGTGGCAGATTGTTTCCAGTGGAAAGAATTCTAGGAATGAGACAGAAGAGCTATCAGTGACTGAGTACTATGACCCTGACAATAATTTAAAACACACACACACACACACACACACACACTCCATGTGCATGTGGCTTAAAACAGCTCACAACACCTATGCACACAAACATTTTTTGATGCAGTTGCTGGTTTTCTTTTTATCTGACCATGCATTACACCATGATTGCCAAAAGCCCACTACTGCATACATCATTTACACTTTCCGTAGTCCCGTCCTGGTTGTCAGGGTTAGGCACTGATATAGACTCTCATTGTAAAGAGCCAATCACCTGATTTTGACCACACCTGTTGACCCATTCGCTCTGATGACCTCACCGGTTGCCTTAGTGAGCTGTAACATTGTCCACTGTATATATAACTGCTGCAGGTGGCAATTTTCCAGGAAGTGTCTGACAAGAGCCTCTATCGAGGTGGAATGTCAGCTTACTCTTTCCAGGAAGTAACCTGAAGACCTTGGCAGAGAACCATGTCCTCAGTTAATCTCCCAACAATGGATCCATGATCCATCTCTTAAAACTCTTATGTACTCATGAGCAAATTAGGAGGACCCCTGCATATCCAAGCACCGCTGTCAACCTTAAACTCAGAGCACAGAATCCCATCACTCTCCCCAATGCTTGCTTAGAGTACTGAACCTGTCCATTATTGTCTGAGGTTTCTATAATGTTCTTACCCCTTCACTTGGGTTCCTTTAGATTTTTATTGCTTAGTCTAGAACAGTGGACCTAGAGATTGACTTTCCTGTGTTTAGGTCCCACCTGGATCTAACATGCTGCTTCATCCCTACTTAACACTCTCTAGCTATCAGGGGGTTCTGCATCAGCGAATTAGCCAACGCAGGTATTATAGACTGCAGATCTCCAGGACCAGGATTGCCAACCACTGGCCTAAAAAATATAAAGCATGTAGAATTTTGTCTCCTGCTCACAATGTTTTACTTCTATACAATTTCCAGTTGTCTCAGGTTCCCTGAAGACCAATTTAGGGAAACATGTTCACTTATGGCACTGCACTCTGGCACCGTTATTTTAATAGTGATAAACCTCCGTGCATCGGTTTGAAGTCAAAAGTTTGAGCACCCACACTCAAATTACATGTTTTCCTGAATGTTATTCCTTTATGTTTAATCTATTTATTCTAAATATTTTGCACATAGCATTTTTTGTTTTCCCAATACGTTATATTCGGCCCGAGCTTGAATTGTGCATTAAATGTTTTTTCTCTGTAGAGGAAGAGTTAGTATTTTTGCTTAAATCAACAAGTGATCATGTTATACATGCAACTATATTTTTTCTCAAATAAATAGCAACTTCATGCATTACCGCCCAGGGTCATCTCCATACCATTGAAGTGAATTTTTCCTGCTCGACAGTTTAAGGCCTGCAAAGCTTGACTGCAGAAAATGGTGGCACAAACCTTCTGTACCTATCCTTCGGTCAAATGCTTTATGAGCAACAGAGGTGAGAAAATGAGAAAATGTCAGCTTGCTGCTTCTGGAGAGGATGTTTACACAGCTCAAGATGAGTTTAGGAAGACAGGAAGATGTGGTTAGTGCAACTAAATACAGTATGCCTTCAGATACTGCACAGAGAGAACACACACACATGAACGCATGCAGTGTTTTGCAGGAAGTTGCACCACGCTGCTTTAAAACCTCTCGAACAAGGGAAGTGAAACTGAAAGAGAGTTTCAAAGACATGTATGCTTCCTGAAAGACACATGCTCAAGAGAAGAAGAAAAAAAAAAAAAGCCCACTGTAGCCCCCAAATCTGCGATCTTCGCCTACCTACATCACCAACCTTAACTTTGTATTCAACTACTGAGATAGGTTTTCTTCGAAAAGGCAACAAAGCAACTAGGGCCGTCACCTGGCCAGGGCTGGAGCCCTAATGTAGTTTATAACCAGGCCCAAACCTGGAAATGGTAACACTGACCATCCAGGTGCCCTTTGTAGTAGACATTTACAGGCTGTTGTCTGTCTGTATCTCAGCACTGGAGTTTTTAAACACTGTTTACTCTGACACTTCTAGCCATTTAGTCCACCCTGAAGATATAAAGTTATTGATAATAGTTTATTTGATGCTGCACATTTTTTGGTCATCCACCCTCTGGTATTTTTGCCTGGTGGACTCATACCCCATAGTGCACCAGATGCTTTAATAGAGGATCTATAGGGTTGGGGTTGCTAATGACATACGAATATTTTAATGATTTACGTATTTTCATTCAAAGTGTTAAAAGTATACTTTAGGTAAGGATTATAGCTTCACAGTGAAACGGTCAGTCAATCATACAATCTCATTGGAAATGAACTGTTTTTTCAGAGAGGGTGAAGGTTAGAGAAGTTTTTTTAGTCAAATGTTTTCTCCAATTTAGACGTGTCAAATTCTACCTGCTAATAATCAAAATACCACGAATTTGAATGCAGTGTTACAGAATTCAACGCAAATGATTAATTGTGTCTGATAAACTATCAGTCACACTGGCACTGCACCAGGTGATTGGGGGAGAGGGAGAGCCACACATTGTAGCAAACCCCCCCAAGAAGTAGTTTATTTTGAAACATGCTCAAAAGGGGGTCCTTCCCCCATATTTTACCATATCTTTAAAAGATATTTTTTTTCCATTTGTGATTACAATGTTAAGACAGTGTAAATCTGAGGTGGATTTATGCACTGAATGTATATAAAATGACAAAAAAAAAAAAAAAAGTGCGTCAGCATTCGTTTTTGAAGAAATATTCAGATGTGTCAAAACTTTTGGATGGTACTAGTTGTTTACACCTGGTATTCAGTCCTTCACAAATACAAGGAAAGTGGTCAGACTCAGTAAATTATGTTCAAAAATGTTTATTTACAGCCTCTGCCCATCACAGAGAAAAGTGGTAATGAGAAAAAAATTAACAAAAACCAAGACAGAAAAAAATGGCAGCTATTCTCCCTGAGCTGTACACAAATACAGAGCGAACAAATCTACAGGTGGCTCACACAGAAGGGAGGTGATCCTCGACGTTAAAACATATGCCCACACACGCACAGAGTCGACTTACATGAAACCCTCTATACATAGTCAAGGATCCTGAACAAAACACAGATAAAGGCGGCCGGACGTCCCGTCTCAATATATCAATATACAAGGTGCTCAGTGTTAAGGTGACCTTTCAGGACCTTTCCACCAAGGGAAAAGGATGACTTAATGGAAAAAAGGCAGTGACAAGTAGGTTCTCAATGCATCAAATAATCCCTACATGACACCTCAGTGGATGCAGGAAGACTTAAATCAATCTCTAGACAAAAACAGGTCAGCTAATGGTCGGCTTTGCAATGTTAATAAGAAAGGGAAGCGTTTTGATGAAAGAAAAGGCTTTAAATGGCATTATTGTTTATCTCCATGTGTCCAATTGCTCACTTTCCAACAAGAAAACTGGTCTGTACAAAGACATGCGCACAATAAATTGTAGATATTCACAGTGAAATGCATACAAATACTATTTACATACAGTATTAGGTGAGAGGGGGAGAGGAAAGAAAGACTGGGGTAGGTTAAGCTAAACGATTGAACAACTTCCAACACTTTCTAGATCTTTGATGCTAAACGTGACAAAACAAAAGTGCCTGTTCTAACGCACCAGCTGGCTTTCTTCAAGTGATAAACTCAGACTCTGTGATCCCACTAGTGCTCCACAACTTTCCAGCATTTATACTTTCTCTTGCATGTCCAATACATCACCTTCTAAAAGGTCTTCGATTAGAAACTGGAGTAGCCTCCAATTTAGCCAAAAAGATAACACTTCAACCAAAAAGGTAAAAATGAAAAAGAAAGAAAACACTGGTTCAAGTCCAAGATTTTCCCACCAAAGGTGTAGGTGGATAAGTGATGGCCTTCTTGCTTGTTTTTGGTTCATCTGATGGTCAGGAAAGATTCTGGGACAAGATTGGATAGAAAAGTCCAGACCTCCACAGTCGCTGTAACATATCTGCAGGTATAGAGCTGTGTGTGTGTATTTGTGAGAAAGTGACAGAACACGATGGTAGGCATGTAAACATGGGGGGGGTTCTATGGGGG
>JBBPDH010000144.1:19403817-19416035 GCA_037974565.1 Clupeocharax schoutedeni
CATCTTGTTCTTTTTTCTAAGGTAGTTCTGGCCGAGCTTGGACTTACGTTTCGGGTCACTATCTTTCTGTAGGATGACCCCCACAAACTAGGCACATACCAGAGGAACTGCATGGAGCTGCAGAATTATTTCCCGCTTCTGGTTATCCTTACAAGTTTTAAACCTCTCGCAGTTCAGCTCTGTCCTTTCTACCATTTCATGCTATTCATTGGACCTGAATTATGTGAAATTCAATCAAATAAAGCTTGAAACATTGGGGTGTTCTAAAACTTTTGACCGGTTATATACATACACATATATATATATATATATAAACAAACAATTAAAAAAGATAAATAGGCAAATTTATAAACGTATTTAAATATTGTAAATAAATAAATGAAATCATGTATATTTACCAAAGGTGTATCTTATGTTCAAATAAAATACAGACAAATAAACAAAAACATGAATAAACAAGAAAAACGGGACATTTTCAAATAAATAAACATTCACTTTTTATATGCTATAACTATTTGAACGCAAACAACCAAACAAACACATAAACATTCTTCAAAAATAAATCAGCGGTTAGCAAGCAAGATTTTAATTTTGCACACCAAAGTCATTCTGTATTACATATCTTTAATTTTGTCGTGTTCAGCTCGTCTTGATTAGCCGCTAGCCAGGATTAGCGTGGGTTGTTTTCACTGCACATCACAAGGAATATTCCATTCATAAATGTTACTGAACTTTAGCACTTGAGTAAGGAACATACAGCAATAACTTTGTAAGACGCGCTTATTAGATGCTTATTAGATCATGAAATAATAATTATTACTACAATGTCAGTAAACTATAACTTGTGTTTAACCTTCCTGTCGCCGTTCCTCTTCCTCAGATATCTTTTGTTTTGCTGTTGGAACTTTCTTTAGCCAATCACAAGACCAGAATCAATCAGCCAATAGGATTCTCTTGTAGAAACTGTCAAAGTCCCGCCTCCAAACTGCCAAAAGCCACCCCCTTTCAAACCACGCGTGCAGAAATCTCACTCGAGCAAAAAAGCCGCTTGTCGGTAATCTAACACATCGAAAGGAAAAGAGACATTCGCAAGAGGAAAAATACAGTTTATGCGCAATATTATCACAATCGCGCACGCGATTCTTAATTTTGTGCTCTCGAGTTTCACGTTTGCGTGCACGACTTTGAAATTTACGCCAGCTATTTTTTTCCGGCAAACGATTTTGCGCACTCTAGTTTTGGCATGGATGTGACGCCATAGGGTGCCCACAAAACCAAGCTCCATACATCTCTGTAAGGCCTGGTACGGAACATGAGGTGGAGTTCCTGTCAGAAGATACTACACAGCCTGCTCTAGATCAAAACTGGATTTCCCACAGGCCCATTTAACAGAGATTGGGATCACCTTAGTACAAGGCCCAGCTAGTATATACAGCCCTTTCTGACGTTATACCTGTGCGAAGTGTACTAAGCCCTGCATATTTACTGAGAGTTCTCTCGGATCCGTTTCTGAACTTTGGATTACTCTTCTTGCCTAGTGGCGTATTTGGTTGTCTGGTTTTGGATTTTCTGTTTTTTTACTTCTTGCTATGTTTTTTGGAGATTTTTTCCTTTTTTGCCTTGCAGACTTTGTATTTTAATAAACTTCTATATTTCTTACTCTACACTTGGATTCATACCTGTATTCATTACAATCTTGGCTGGTTGTCATGGGCGTCAGACGTCTCATTACTTGACTGAATTCAGATATATAGACTTTCAAATGAATTTGCTAATGCTAATTTGATAATTGTGATTAAAAATGTTAATCATTGTCCATCATTCATTTTAATATCATTTAGTATTAGGAGGTAGCAGGGATGTTTTTGCCAAAGCAGGTGACTAAATCATGATCATGTAGGGTGGTAGTGTTATCTACTATAGTAGCTATTCATTCATTCAGCTATAACATAAAATAAATCCTGGTTCTCAACAACGCAAAAACTTGGTTTAGTATATGATCATCACACAAATCCTTGCCTATGACTTCTGCCTGTCATTAAAATTAACATTGTATAGTTGAATGTACTTTTATTAAAGGGGCATCAGTGTTTTGTTGCCGCCTTTTCAATGAACTCATATTTTCTCCTGGAACCAACATGTCTCCATAGCTCTTTGTCCTTTCTTCGTCCTTTCCTGCTGTGGTCATCTCCTGAGAGGCACTGTGGTATAATCCCCCTTTCAGGCATTTGAGTCAGGACAGGTAAAGAGTAAAGAGAAACGGCTCTTAGTCTAAATGCCAGAACGCACATCTGTGACCTTCTGCTAACACCACGAACAGTGAAGTGAAAACAGCTTTCAGTCTCTGTTTATTGCCCAAATTATTACACCTGTTTTACATGACTATTTGCAAAAAGAACAGTCTACTTAAAAAAACAAGGGAAAAATAGTTTGTGGGCTTAGTCTGAATATCTTCAGCAACAACTGTCAAATCTAACAACACTGTTGTTGATTATAAATCCAAAGTTTATTATATATTTTGCTATAAATCTATGCTATAAATCTGTCTGTTCTTTTTTACAAAATCCTACAAATCCATTCTTTTTTTTTGGAGGCACAAGAACATGCAGTAATAAACAGCTAAATAAACTAAAGAATAACTTGAAATACATTGATTTATGCTAAATCTCATGTTTTATAACATACATACAAATGGCCAGTTCGTTCAATCTTAAAATCAGGACTATTCAAAGTACCCATCTCAATTTGACAAAAGATCCAGTCTCTGACAGTATTTATAATACATTTTACATAAAAAAGGACGATTTGATATGAAACAAATAGATTCAGTACACAGCAGAATGGCAGAATTGAAAAGAGTTCATCACAGATATGAACAATGATAAACACCCACTACTGTTGCATATGGGGCAGCTGGTCCCCTAGTGGTTAGGGAGTTGCCCCTATGGTCAAAAGTATTGAGAGGACTGCTAGTGGCACCACACAGGTATCCTTGAGCAAGGTACCATCACCATACACCATTAGTGGCTGCTCACTGTTTCACTTGGTGACTGGGTTAAATGCAGAGAAAGATGTCTGTGTTGTGCTGTAGTGTGTACACATGTGACTATAAGGGGACCTCTTACTAAAGCAAAATACTAGTTCCTCATACTCATGGTCATGGTACATGACACACTGGACAAAGTGACCATGAGACACTAAAGAAGCTACTGCATTAAGCACCGATTCTTAATTAATGGTCTCTGAGGCAAAAAGGCACTCTCAGGCAAGTGACAGTGGCTTACTGAAAGTTTAAGCAAGCGCCTGAAAGCAGGTTGGTAAGCAGGGGGCTTTAATATTCTCTACAGCACAGAGGATTAACATCAATTAACATTCAGTAGCAATTTGTTAATTTGTCTTGTTTTATTTATGTCATTTATTTTTGCTTATCCCATCATTTATGAATTTTTTTTTATTTCTTTCTTTCATGAGAATTGTTGCAAGGGATGATAATATTCACACAGAGACAGACAGAAAGAGAGAGAAAACCTTGGCAATATGTAAAGAGCAGCTGGCATCTGTCATGTGCAGTCATATCTCAGGCACCAACTGGACACAGGTACACTAATTGCATGAGAGAAGACACGAGGGAACTATGAGTCAGCAGTCAGGTCGAGGAAGAACTTTTAAAGAGCATGTGTTTTGTCATGCCAGAGCATGTATGCTCAATTAAGCACCAACAGAAAGACCTGAAGTCATGGAGTCGAGAGTTTGGGGCTGCACTATTTGTACAAGCAGAGCATCATTAGAGCGGAGAGGCCTAGTCATTAGTCAGAGCTGTGTATGACAAGACATATACGGCAATTAAAGACAAGACACTGTGGATGAAGGAGAGGTTAGGAAGAGTCATCCAGAGTCAAGAAGAGAGATTTTATCTTCATCAAATCATTGCTGTCATTAGAAAAAGTTATTATTGTATGAGCTGATGTTATATGGTATGATACTATCTCTTTTTTTGGAGCAATTCGGTTGGAAAGTAAAGATTCTAAACATTCAATCTATATGATACTTAAGATATTTCACAGGAGATACTTCTTTACAAATCATAGCACAGAAACTATGTCTAGAAACTTTTGGTTGTTTTTGTCAACTTCAAGCTTTAATTAGAAGATCTTTACATAAATAGCACTGAAACTGGGTATTTGTACTTTTACACACATTTTTTACTCATTACCTTTATATTTAGAAATTACAAATTTTATTACAAATTACAAATTTTACAGGTCAGAAAATTTTTCTCTTTTTTTCTCCAGTTAGCTGAATTTCTATACATTTGAATTCAAAGTTTTGTGAAATGATACAATAATAATACTGTAAAACAATACTGCCTGCAGGCCAGTTTGTCTGTGGATGAGGACTAGTATCACATCACATCACATCACATCACATCACATCACATCACATCACACACTACCAATCAAAGCATTACTTGTAATGTAATGTAAATGTTTTACTTTTTACTTTGATATACTTTAACTTCAGTATACTTATCTCACAAATATGCTTACATTTATACTTTGACTTTTAACTTGACATGTACTTGAATTCCATCCCTGACACCTACAGTTAATTACTAAGGGCTTTTTTTTTCCGGAAATGGATTAAGTTTAGGCTTGGTGAATTACCCCTTTTAGGCTTAATCTTAGGAACAGAAAAACTAGAAAGGATACAGATATCAAGTGTGTTTTCTCTTCCTCGTTTTACAGTTTCATAATTTAATTGAATTAATTAATTCATGCGTTCAGTCATTTGTTTTCTGTAACCACTTAATCCTTACTAGTATTGCGGGTACCCATGCCCAACATGCTCGAGGCAGGGACCCACCCTGGACGGGGCACCAGCCCACCGCAGTTCATTTTTTAAAAATGTATTTATTTTTTAACAGTGATGATACACTAGTAGATACATGTCATTGTGAATGGGTGGGGCTAAACTGCAATGGACTGGTTATATGAGCATCTGTTTGTGGTTGTGACATCACATCCATGCACAACTTAAAAAGGCGGCGGTGTTGTAGCTTAGTGCCTGCACAGACTAAAGAACCATTTGTAAGTTTTGAAGTGTATTGTTTATGTAGTGCATAAAAAATGATGGATTTTTTAAATGTATCTAGCCCTTGAAGACCGACCTGCCTCAGCCATTTAATCCCAGACACAGACCCTATGTGCAAACGACAGTCGATGTGGTTTCACAGGCTTGATTTATGAGAGAAGATGTGACATTCAGCTCGGTGGGGGGCATTTGTGTTACTCAGCATGAAGGGGTGGCAGCCTGTCTTTGACATCTCTCTCTCTCTCTCACTTTTTTGACTTCACTACTGTTGTACGTATAAAATGTGTTAATGCCACTTGATAGATTGCGATGTCGTTTGATTGATTTTTTTTTCCCCTATGAAGGACCATCATTTTTGTATTGCCCTCTGGATAACAACTGCTGATGTTTGATGTTTCGCACAGCATGTGGCTCTGAGCAATCTCTCTCTCTCTCTCTCTCTCTCTCACTCTCTGTCTGTCTGTGTGTGTGTCTCTCTCTCTCTCTCTCTTTCTCTCTCACTTTCTCTCTCTCTCTCACTCTCTGTCTGTCTGTGTCTCTCTCTCTCTCTCTCTCTCTCTCTTTCTCTCTCTCTCACTCTCTGTCTGTCTATCACTTTTTTTCTCATTATTTTGTTTGGTTTTAAGCGATGGTACTCAAACAGGTTCATGCATGTCATGTCTATAAAACCTTTATTTCCAGGAACCCAAAGAGCTTCACCAGAAGCTTCAAGGTTTAAGGTAAAGTATTAGCTACATCAATTGGCCATTATATTAAAAACTTGTCTATTATTGTGTGGCTCCCATTATTGCTGTAAAAGGAGCTCTGACCCATAGAGGTGTAGACTCAATGAGACTTGAAGGTGTGTTGTGGTATCTGGCATCAATGTTAGCAGTAGATCCTATATGTCCTGAAAGGTGGGGCCAAATGCTCAAACGAACTGAGAACTGGAGAATTTAGAGGCCAAGTTGAAAATCTCGAGTGTGGTAGGATGTAAAGAGGCCACTGCTATTAGAGAATACCGTTTTCATGAAGAGGTATACTTGCTATTCAATATTTACATTTACATTTATGGCATTTATCAGATGCTTTTATCCAAAGCGACTTCCATTCTCTACCTACAGGGGGCAGTCTCCTTGGAGCAACTTGGGCTTAAGGGTCTTGCTCAGGGACCCAGTGGTGGTGCTGACGGTAGGATTTGAATCCATGACCTCTTGGTCTGGAGGCAAGTATCCTACCCACTGAGCTACCTCCACCCCTCCATCCCTATTCAATAGGATATTCAGCCACCAAAAATTTTTGCAACAGCATTTTTGGTTGAACACGACCAAAACAGTGATGATACAATCAACAACCACAACCTGCACACACCAGATTGGATTAGGGTCAACATGTCTGCTGCGTGGCCGCATTTCGATATATCTAAGAAAGACACATGGAAAGCCTTTTGTAAAGGGTGTTGCCTTTGTCTCTTGTTTCACACAGCATGGGCTTATGCTCTTTCTCTCTCTCTCCTTCTCTCTCTCACACACACACACACACACACACACACACACACACTGTCTGTCTGTCTCTCTCTCTCTCTCTCAATCTCTGGCCCACTTGTTCACTCAACCTGCTCGTGAATATTCATTAGTCTCTGAGACCAGGCCGTGTAGAAACGGTAATCTTTCTTGAGGACGCAGAATATATTGAGTGTTGCTTGCTTTTTAATTAACAGTAAGTCATTAATTAGCGGGAACAAACGGTGGATCGGTGGCACTGGGGCAGTTTTGGATCACACCAACTTGAGGCATGTGAAGAGATGGCTCAACAGCCAGAGATAAATATAAATCGAGCAGGCCCCCAGCTGTCAGGCTTTAAACAGGATGTGAAAAAGAACATGCATGTTTAAGAATGCGCTGCTAATGACTGGGCTTACTTAGCGCTCTTAAATCAGCACATAGCACCTCTAAAGGCATCATGAACCCGGAGCTTAGTTCAAGACAGTGTTTAATGGTGGTGGTTAAGGTTTGGACACACCTATTAATGAAGGATTTATCAGTGAAGACATCAATTCTGTGAAATAACATGTGGACATTTTACACAAATGAAATCTTCAGCTCTTCAACGCTGGGTTATGCAGCTTTAAATACTCTTGGCACTCAACCAGCTTCATGATGAACCACCTGGGGTGCCTCTTCACCAGTCTTGAAGATCAGTGGTGGCACCATGGGATGCAGCTGCCAATTTATGTCATTGATTTTATTTACATATACTACAATCAAAGCAAAGTAACAGCCTGCTTATTTCTGAATTAGCAAATAGAATTTAAATTTAAACAATGCTTCTTTAAAGGAGAGGATGAGAGGTTTTTAGGCAACCAAAAGTGGTTCTTCTATGTTTTTCTCTGCTTTCAGCACAACTGATCAACCTACTCAGCTAATTAATACACCTTTTGTGTCTTGGAGCAGGTGTGTAAGAGTAGGAAAACACTAAAATGTACATGGCTTCAGGGTCTCAAGAGTCTAGAGACACCTTTCAGGATAAGCATGTCTGTGAACATACATTCACTTGTATATTGACTGAAAGCTAATGTGATTACTTGACTGAAAGCTAAAGTTGATGGGTTGGGGTTTCTACTCTCTTGCAATGAAAAGGGTACGAGGGGTTATGTAGAGTGATGCCAAAGATGAACAAAGACGTTTATTTATGAAATATCATAAATAAACAGCTCTTTGAAGAACCAATTTTAATTTTAAAGAACCTCCAAACCACTGAACATTTTTATATCAGGTTTTTTGTGTAGTTTTGAGTGCACTTTGGCAGTAAGGTAAAAACAGTTACTGGAGGTTTAAATATCAAAGCATTAAAAAGCACAAAGAGACCATTGATCTCTGATGAAAATGTGACATTATGTGTGTGGGGGGGTGTCTGTTCTCAGAGATTTCAAACAAAAGCTGAGCTTATGGATTGCACCCTCTAACCACTGACCGTTTTGTTCACTTTCATACCTGTGGCCACATCATCCATTTACACGTAGACAGAGGCAAAACTAATCGATTTTCGATGGCGTGAAAAAGCCATTCAAAGGGCTCATGTGCCGAGCCATTTTCTGGGTTGGCCAAAATTTCATTTAAGTGGGACGGGGTGGTGGGATATTGCTGCAACTTGTTCTGCTTATGCCATCATTTTCACACATCCCCCCCATCACGCTGCCTACTCGAGTGAGCCTGGCAGGACCAAATGGGGATATCTGTTATTGTTAGCAGTGATTCCACCATTCATTTGCCCGGATCCGCTATATTGCTGATTGAGTAGAGCTTAGGGCGCAGAATGGCTGCCCAGAAATTGCTAGAAACTGCACAGGTATAGCTTGCTAAGGGCCCATGTAGAAGGTTAAGCTGTAGCTTATCAAGTATCCATCCAGATCCTGTCAATACAATGGGCACTAGACACTGCTATTTTCCACAACTTGACTTCCACAGCTTGGAAAAAGTTAATGGAAGACGGACTAAATCTATTTTCTCTCTCTTTCTCAGAGTCAATAAGAAATCTTATAGCGTACGTATTTCACCCAGTCCTACTGTCTGAGCAATGAAGTGCAAATTGGATTATATTTGTTTTTATGCACTTCTGTATATGATAACTTTATCAAGGAAACAGCCACATGCCCTTGACTTAATTTAAGAAGCAATCTGCTTATTTTAATATAATCACAACTCTATCTGTGGGGTAGGCATTTTAAACATGTATTTCTATCTGTAATATGTGATTCTTTCTTATCACCCAGGAGGCTTCACTAATAATCCAGGTATTAAGTTAATCAAATTGTACTTGCCGTGATGATCAAAGCAATGTCCAATTTTACACATCTGTCACTGAGCTTGTCAAAATGAGAAAAGTTGGGTTTCACTCTTTAGCGCAATGGGTGGCTTAATAAGCTGAGAAAGAGACGAGAGGAACAAAAAGAAGCCCAGTATTATATGTATATTATATTCAGTAACTTTATGTAATATTATCCAAACTGATATGCCAGAACCAACCGTCAGAATGTCTTGCCTGCTATTTTTTATATAATATAGAAGTTGGTGACTTTTTCAAAACTTTACTTGTAGCTCCACCTTCCATGACTACAGTTCAGCCATAGACATGGAAAGCAGGTTTCTGAACTGTTTTCAAATGAGGTATAATACTTAGGCTTAAAAACTTTGGAAGTTCATGGCATCACACCTATGATAGTCATTCAGAGGCCTTCGAGGTCTACCTTCACCTGTAGATTCTCTACTGATGTTCACATTCCACACATATGAAGACACTTATTATCAACAGGGTTACAGTTAAAAGTGACACCTGAGTTAGGATTAAATTCTTAAACTTAAAGAAGTCAATAGAAATGTTCTTTGTCAGGTTAACTTGTAGTTCTTCAGAGATCTGGTTTTTTTTTAGCAAATCAATCACGAAGGGCCTTTTTTCAAAGTTTCAAAAACGCAATACAATGTATAGATAAGAGCAGGAAAGGTTTTATGAACCTTGAAAATATTCTTCACACCCTCAAATCTCTTTATCACATAGGAAGGTAAAAGATTTCTATAGCATCGCTCAAAGACCCTTGTAAAAATGTGCACATAGGAACGGGTGTGGATTAGGTTTTAGATTGAGCTCAAAATCTGTCTGAAATCATAATAATCTGGTGACATTAAGCATGATTCATCATATTATTTTAAAATGGTTGTTATCCAGAAAAGTATTAAGGTGAAAGTGACAATACGTAATGTAACACACCACAGCACACAGTGTGAATAGCACGAAATAGCTCTAAATTCACCAAGTGTAGCAGTGGGCAGCCAGAAACACAGCACCCGGGGAGCAGCGTGTGGGGACGGTACCTTGCTCAGGGTATGTCAGAAGCGCCTAGCAGTCTTGGAAATCTAACCCGCGACTTCTGGATCACAGGGCGAACACCCTGCCCCTGGTAGCTGTTACGCCTGGGGACCAGCAGCAGAGGGTGGCCACGTGAGGTCACCATTGGGGTGACGTTGAGGGTTGGGCCTCATTCCTGAACCAGGGCTGGTCAGGTATGAGGCCTTATTAGTAAGCAGGTGTTGGTAGTCACGGGGTATATATATGTGTGTCACAGTGGGGTCATAGTTGTGGGTTCACTGTTTGCACCGTCTGTCATACATGCTGCCTTGTGTTTGTATCAGGCCTTCGTGCCAGTTTCAGTTAAAGTGTTGAAATAAAGCAAGCAAAACAATGGAAGACTGCTACTGTGTTTCCTGCATGTTCGAGGAACTGTAACAGTAGCCTAGTGGTTAGGGCATTCACAGCCACTTTTATAACTATTGTTGCCTATCCCTAAAGTATCTTTTCTCTTTTGTTCACATAACCGGAATTATGACTTTTAGAGAGATGTAGTTCAGTGTAAGTTAACTGCATTGCAGGACTAGGGCCAGAATGAAATCAGAATTGGCAGTGGCAGTTACAGCCAGTGACACCAGCTGTCCCCAAAAAATAGCATCCAGTTATAATCCTGTTTCTTAGGAAAATGCACAAATATAGTTTGACAGCATATCTGCCCATAGGAGCCACACAGAGAAAATCAACAACTGCAACCCATTAAAAAGGACATGTTTAAAACATAAAATTGCAAAAAATCCCATGATAACTGATGTGGCAGGAACTGTTGCGGCACACAAAAAGCAGAATCATATAAAAGTGGGTTTAGCAGGGAGTTACGACTGGATGGTGAGGCAGTGCTTCCACTAACACATAATGCAATGTAAGAACCTACCAACCATCTTCATTGAAATATAAAGTGTTACCCTAATTTCTGAGGAATTTAGAAGCAGCTTTGATTTTGATGCATCATCTTCCAGTACACACCCTGGAGAAACAATGGTCCACAGTTTGTTATTCTGCATGTCATGCCCTTTCCTGTCAGAGCAGGCAGTTCTTTATCGCTGTGACAAATGCACCACACTCTCTGACAAAACCAAGAAGTGCCAGATTTTAAAACAGTCGTAGATTGTAGCCCATCTGTTGATGCACAGCTCGTGTTTGTCCGAGTTCGATATTTTTAGGTCATGGGTTTGAATTCCAGTACTGCCAGAGATGCCACTGATGTACACTTGAGCAAGATACCGTCCACACACACTGCTCCCCGGGCTCTCCTTGTTGGTGGCAGCCCCCTGCTTCACTTGGTGAATGAGTTAAATGGAGATACAGTTGTGTGGCTGTGGTGTGTTTACATGTGACTATAAGGTCTTCTTTACTTAAAGAACTCTTCATGTATACCACAGGGTTCGCTGTCCCAAGTTTGCCAAGGTGTCATAATGGGCATAGTTAAAACATCCCAAGTGCAATTTTTCTTCATGTTCTAACTCCTGCCTTTTCTCTTTCTCTCTCCCCTTTTACTGGCCTTTATATCGAGTTGAAATGTCTTTAATAATTATGCAACATTGCTGGCATAGATGAAAATAAAAGATGGCTTGCCTCTCATCTTCACCTTGAGGCAACCCACACCTCCACTTTCTGAGCCCAAAACTTGACAAGTGGCTTCTTCCTCCACCTCCAAGCACACTAAGAATCTCTTATATCAACTTGACTTTGCAGCATGTTTGCATTTGGTGCCGTCGTCTTGGAAACATGCTCTTAAAGCAAAGCCGAGTGGGAAGTTAGTGGATGCATTTAAGACAGCACTCAACAGCAAAGATGAGAGCTGTAAACCTCTGAAGAGAGGAAAAGCTCTGATCTGTGATGATATACTTTTTTGTTGTAAAAGTGTAAAAATAATAGTGGTCCACTATTTCTAATGCAGATCATTTTTTGTGGAAACCTTTTGAACCCTGAAAAAGTACTGAGGTGTATGGCCATATGCAGAAGTCTTTACAAATGATGTATACATTAATTTTATGGTTTTTTTAGTGATGCACCGAAAGGATTTTTTTGGACCGAAACTGAAAACCGAAAATGGGGGAACACTTGGCCGAAAACCAAAAGGGAAAAAAACTTATTAAATTTTTAAACGAATATGTTACAAAACTATAAACATGTTTAATTACCATTCAAACAATGCACAATGTAATATAAAATTTGAAATAAAATATTTTACTTGGCCCCACTCATTTATAGCCTAAAATTAAGATGGCTGAAATATTATACAATTA
>JBBPDH010000144.1:19439448-19450016 GCA_037974565.1 Clupeocharax schoutedeni
AGGGAACAGACGAAGGGAGGAAGTGAACACAGGTACGAATTGGAACACAGGCAGACAAAAACTAGTATTCTGGGGAAGGGGAGCGGATACGGGGCTGTGAGGGCGACGCAGTCATGACAGCAGCAAAATGGCCCTTGTTATATGTTAATCACAGTTTATATACAAACACTTAAAGCTTCAGTGTGTGGTGTCACACAACTGTGCAGCCGGACAACTTTCCATTAAAGGGTTTCAATGGAGAGGAAGGAGAGGAATCATGGGACATATTCGGTCCTCCAGAACGTCAACCGAATGCCATGTAAATGCAACAGCAGCGTTTTCTTTGCGTTTGTCCGGATTTCAGCTAAAATTGACGCCAGGAAGATGTTGCATGCAACATTTTTTTGATGCCACCCAAATGCACAGTGGAACAAGTGCCGGTGCCGGGCCCTTTAAAGCATCACTGGAAGCTTCAATCAAATAATCACTCCCTCTTTCCTTTATACCACCCAAACAGAGAGCGACACGTATTGACAAAAGGGGGGCTGGGGGTGGGGGTGGATGGAAGATAAACAAATCGGGGCTGATTAGCATGTAATTGGAGGCTGGAAAGCGAGATGAATGCGTGCAATATTTTTCCGTCCTATTATAGCGGCTCAGCCCCCGCGCGAGGCCACCGAGTCAGCACTCCCCGGCCGGCTCCTCAGCACTCATCACATTTCTCCTCCGACCAGCGCCTCCTTTCCAGACCCTCGACTAAGCAGTTTTTTATGGAGGGAGTAAGCCCAACAGCAAGACAGGTCTCATCCAGCTGCAGTTTTTTATTAATTTTTTTTTTTTGCTACAGCATGAACCCGGATTGCTCTTCCCCTGCAGTTAGTTTATACATTTCAGTCGGGCCTCATATTTACCACATCAAAGACGCCGCAAATTGCTCCATAATTCAGTTTTGGAAATTCTGCCAAGACTGCAACCCCCGCCAACCCCCTTACTCCCCTCCCCCACCTCAGCCAGGCAGAGCTTAATTTCCCAAGAAAGCAAAACATTTATCTTGAAACATTATTAAAGGAGGGCCTCGTTTGTATTTCGTTCGCAAAACAAAGTTTCTGCTGAGGACGTCAAAAACAGCAGCCGCCGGTCGATCGCTTTCCCTCTGAGAGGAACACCTGATTTCATCTCCGCCTCAGAGAGACGTCAGAACCACTCAAACAGCCTAAATCAGCCCAGAGAGGGAGAGAGAGAGAGAGTGAAAGAGAGACACACAGAATGAGAGAGACAGAGAAAGTGAGTGAGAGAGAGGGAGAGAGACGAAGGGAGAGAGAGAGAGAGAGTAAAAGAGAGACACACAGATTGAGAGAGACAGAGAAAGGGAGTGAGAGAGAGGCAGAGAGAGAGGGGGCAAAGAGATAGAGACTGAGAGGAGCGAGAGGAAGAGAGAGAGAGTAGAGTAAGATTGAGGGGGAAAAAGAGAGGGAGAGAGACAGACAGAGGGAGAAAGTAAGAGAGAGACAGAGAGAAATTCCATGCAGGAGGACACAAAAGTCACAAACAGAAAAAAGTGTGACCCTGTCTCTGAGTTGTCAGAAGCTTTGCCCTGATTGGTCAGAAGATTTTTCCTGATTGTTCCAAGAAAAATGCCCCAACGTGGCTCGGATTAGGCAATTATGTTGCCACGGTGATGTATCTGCTGAAAATCCAGGGATGGATCCGACTAGGCCTGGAGCATTCGACTTGTGTTCCTCAGGCTTTAGAGTGTATTCCTCTCCTTAATGCCAAATCCTAAACACATCAGGCCCTTCTCTGCCCCGCAGCGGCCCAATGGTCCGGGAGACGCCCAAATGTGGGTTAATATCACTTTCGCCTGTAAAACATTACAGACGGCTCTCTACTCTCCGACCGGCTTCCAAATCTGACGCTCTGTCTGTGAATATTAAGATGATTGAAATAAAAACGAAGCGTTTGAAGGAGAGTTCAGTCGGAGCGGCGCGGTCTGGGGTGGGAACGGTTAAAAGTGTGTGATTTATGGAATATTACAGCAAATGATTCTGGCCATAAATCAGATTGGGGGAGCAGTTACACTGTCTGACAGAACACAGAAAGAGAGAACGGGCGGCATCCTCAGTCGATAACTCCTAAATGATACATGCCCACTGCCGCGCATTCCTAAATATTTAGTACAGCAGCCACCAGAGATCCAAAAAAGCTTTTATTCATTTTTAGGAATTTAACACGTACATTTTATTAGATTAACCACATATAAATACTCCCACTCCCCAGCACCCCCCTCCCCACCCAGGCCTAACTTACTTTGGAGAGTTTTAAGGCTCTGTGGACTGAAAATAAAGAGGGGAAGATGCTTAGCTTCAAATGTAACATAGTGCAGATAAACAAGAACGTAGGGGGCATTAATATTTCACAGGGTACAGGGCCAGGACTCGCCACCGACAAAATCAGCACCTCGCTGAGTCCGGCCGGATTACATCAAAACACACACACACACACACACAACCAGGTTTTTACCACTTATTCATGTCATAAATGTATTTATTATCATCGAATACTGAGTGTATTTTAGGTATATAGGGTACATGTAGAAAATATAGCGAATGTAGAGAATCTCAGTGTGTGCCAAAACTTTAGCCTGGTTGTGTATATAACTGGTGTATGTATGTTTTTATGTATGTATGGGTGCATGTTAGGTGTATGTGTGTGAATGTGTGTATGTGTGTGTGCGTATGTATGTAGGGACAATAAATCAAATGATAAATGTTAAATGAGGCGTATGGTTCCTTATGGAGCATTAATGTACGAAATGTACTCAGAACTAAATGTAATGCAGGTGTTAATTTTTGTTTTAACCATAAACACAGTACACAGCGAAGTCTGATGTAATATATATTTAATAATTATTTTGTTGGGCACCCATATGTTCTACTTTAAAAGACCATGGCCATTAAAGCCATCACCTTAAGAACACTTTTAAACCGTACTGGCCCTTAATACCGCTTTAAAACTATACCGGAATGTAAAACGATCACCTTAAAACCATTCTGGAACTTAAAAACACCACCTTAAAACCTTGTTAAAACAACCACCTAAGACCTAAGACCCCTTAAAACACTTTGGGCATTAAAATCAGTCACTTTAAAACACACTGGCCCTTTAAAGTTCACCCTTAAAAACTGCCTAAAACCACACTGGAACTTAAAACCACATCTGGGCCATTAAAGTCACCACCTTAAAACCACTCTGAAATGTCCCAGGACCATGCAGATATTTGGTTTATTTCTTTAATTTGCAGGTTTCTTTTAAATGAAGGAGCTGTGTGTTCCCTGTTCTCCACCTGTACTGAAGGTGAACTCGTGGGTGTCCGTCCTCATCCCTCAGCCTGCTCCAGATCCTTCAGCCCAGCATCAGCTTCATTTCAGCAGAAAGCTCAACAAAGCCTGAGTAAAGAAGAGGGAAAGGTCAGCGTTCATCACGGCTTAAAGCTGATATGATGATCGAGAGACGTGATTTTCCTTCCCCCTCACTGGAGCCCTGCTCAGACCACCACAGATTTAAAGAGAACATTCCACCCCAAAGAAGCACTCTTTCCTCTCATTTTGAGATTAAACAGCTCACTCTTTCTGAGTGTTTCTGAGCGAGGCTCAACACAGGGCAGCCAATCAGAACAGAGCTCATTTACATAGATCAAGTCACAGGAGCAAAAACAGCTTGTTTAATATAAGGGATAAGAAATTGGCAGGAAAACGATCACAACTGCACATAAAACCACACAAATGTCACAACTGGTCCTCAGGGAGGATAAATGAAATGATAACATCTAAATGTGGGATATGGGCCCTTTAAAGTTGCCGAAATGAGCGTTAATGTTCACTGTTATATTAAAGTGCCCTTTTACGAGCCTCCCTTGGACCAGATTTTCCACAAAACCATACTCGACCACAAAACTGGTCTGGAGTCAGACTTAAAGGCTTCCACCAGCACAGAAAACATGTCTAAACTGACGAGAAAAATGAAGAATAAACTAATTCCTGCTTGTGCGTAACAATGTGTACATGATATAAATAAAATGTATAGCATTGTGAACAGAATCTTTAACTGTTTTGTTATTCAGTAGAATCTTATTTGTATTTAAGCTGTGTGTATATCTGTGTGTTTAAGTGTGTGTGTGTGTGTGCTTGTGGTTCTGTGTGTGTATATTAATCCTGGCTGGTGTGTGTTTCCGGTCTTCCTGTAATCTCAGGTGTTTTGCTGTCGATGAGTATTAGCAGACAGACAAAAATGTTTTTTCCTAAGAGACGCCGAGCTCGCAGGTCGATGGGATGAATTTTGAACATCCTCTGATGTTCTGCGCTGAATCAAACGCGTCACTGTATCCATTCATCATTTATTAATTTTTTTACTCCATTAGTTATCTCGGCCTCGTGAAGAAAAAAAGTCCAGAGTCTGGTGTTTGTAAGTGCTTTCATTTTGAGGCAGGCAGTCTGAAGACGAGCTCTGAGTTCTGGTCTTATTAGTCTTTAATTGTGTTCAACACGAAGAACCTGTGAATGAAAGGCTGGTTTATTTTCCGTGTTTCTGAAGCCTCAGCCTCCTGACTTAACTCCACTCAGACCTTGTGGCTCAGCTTGGATCGCGGCTCAACTTCTACTGTCCCCTGAACTGACTTTAACTCAACTTGGCCTGGCACTTAAAGATTCATAAATCGACTTGGACTGACTCTTAACTAATTTGTGACTTGACTTGAACTGACTTGTGATTCAATTCACATAGTCCCTTAAATGACTCCATATGTTCTACTTTAAAAGACCATGGCCATTAAAACCACCACCTTTAAACGATCTTAAAACCATACTGGCCCTAAAAACCACCTTAAAACCAAAACAAAATGTAAAACTACCCCCTTACAACCATACTGGAATGTAAAACCACCACAATAAAACCACCCTGGCCCTTAACATCACCTTAAAACCATTTTGGAACTTAAAACCACCACCTTAAAACCATGTTAAAACACTTTAAAACCAATAAAACCTTGTGGATCAGCTTGGATCTTCTACTGTCCCCTGAACTGACTTTAAGTCAACTTGGACTGACTCTTAACTACCCCTGGAGTAGTTAAGAGCCAGCACCTTATTGTGGTGGAGGGGTTTGCGTGCTCTTATGATCCCAGGAGCTATGTTGTCAGGGGCATACGTTACCCATGGCAAACAGGTACTGGGTGAGGAGCCAGACAAAGAACGGCTCACAAGAACCCTTATGAAGGGTAACAACATGATGAAATGCTTTCTCTTGCCCGGATGTGGGTCATTGGGGTCCCCCTCTGGAGCCAGGCCTGGGGGTGGGACTCGATGGCGAGCTCCTGGTGGCCGGGCCTATACCCATGGAGTCCGGGTGGTCAAAGCCCGAAGAGATGACATGGGTCCCCCTTCCAATAGGCTCACCACTCTCGGGGTCTTGTTCACAAGTGAGGGAAGGATGGAGCGGGAGATTGACAGACGGATTGGTGCAGTGTCCGCAGTGATGCGGGCACTGCACTGATCTGTTGTAGATAAGATCATTAGTCCCACAAGTGGGTAACTTGTGTATGTGTGTTGAAGTGAAAGAACAATTTAGACATTATTTGTATGGGCAAAGTACCAAATCCTATTTTGTACATGCACCTGATTCTGGTACATCAATATGTGGATGTTCACATGTCTTGTGGGGCAGTTGGATGGCCTATTTGTTAAGGCATCTGCCCTGTGACCAGAAAGTCCGGGTTCGATCCCTAAGGCCGCTAGGCACCACTGAGGTACCCTGAGCAAGGTACCGTCCCTGCGCACTGCTCCCCGGGTGCCGTGTTCCTGGCTGCCTCCTGCTTCACTTGGTGAATGGGTTAAATGCAGAGGTTGAATTTCGTGCTGTTCACACTGTGTGCAGTGGTGTGACAAATGGTCGCTTTCACTTTCACTTAGTTGCTACGCAAAATGTGTGACCGCTTTCTGTGCAGGTTGGGTTTAGGGTTAGGTGTACCCTCATATGCTACAGAGGGAGAGGAAGGTCTGGGAGGGATGAGTGGGGTAATTGAAAATGCTGATGGATTTGCAAATGCTACATGTAGTGTATGTAGACGTCTGTAACAGAGGGGGCAAGAGACCCTTACGATCTTTTGTGCTGTCTTCACTCCCATTGGAGGATCTTGCACTCAAAGGAGGTGCCATGTGGATTTATTGCGCAGCCAAAGTGTTTAAGAGAAGCAGAAGTGCTCGATCTGGCCTTCAAACTCAGTGGGGAAATGCCTTAAATATTTAATTAAACATATCTATACTCCTGGCCCAAATAACCAATGAAGGGTGCCAGCAAACATTTCTCATATAAAAAGCCATCAGAGAGGCCACCAGTGTTTCCTGTATTTTATAAAGAAATGGATACTTTTATTGACCGTCTGAAGTGGCACCAAGGCAACAACATTCATAATCTGGTTCTTCTCTTTTTGCCATAAAAATGCTGACAATTATGAATGGCCCATCCCTTCACTCATCATTGATTCCCAGACCACCAATAACACACAGAGAAGGGACTTAATGGATTTAAGAGCAAGAGGAGGGATTTCTGTCTTTTCTTCATCTGGTTGTTTCTTTTGGTCCATTTTCCTTTTAATTATCCTTACTCCTCTGGGCTTTAACTTTGATTCGGAGGCAATTCATTTTCACTAGGGACTGCAAGGGTAAAATCGAACGTTCCAGCTGTCACTCAGGCAGCATGGACTGATTTAGCTTTGATGAAAGCTGATGTTGAGAAGTCTTTGTGTGTGTCTGTCCCAGTGCAGCTTGTGTTGTGTGGTTGTCATTTATTGGTTTGAGTTAAGGGGAGTCATTGAGGCCTCGGAATGTTAAGTATCCATTATTTCCACATGAATAAAATGTTGTATAAGCATTATTGCCAATCTAAGTTATGCTGAAAGACAAATGGGTGCTCATTATTCATGTGGAAATTAGGTATTCATTTCAGTTATGTAAATCTGGCGCATAGACTGTGTAGAAGAGGGACTGTACACACATAAAATTCCTGCTTATCCAAGCCATCGCATCCAGCTGATATTTGTTTTGCATTTCTGTGAGTGATTTCTTGATTTCTACACTTTAATTAGTGTAGAACCCCTAAGAGAATCCAGATCATGCCAAGAAAGATCGATTTCTGGCCTCTACAGAACTGTCCTGACCCAATCTCTATTTCCATCAGCATGTCCCACACGGTAGAGGCCTTGTGGATTCTCTCTTACATTCATTTAGTGGGAAAGGCAGGGAGGCTTTTATTTATTCATTTGCTTTCTGGCATAGTGGTTATAATTTCTTTTTGACTGTTCAGTGTTGGAGGATAAATCAGTCTCAGTTCAGGCGCGTCTCCAAAAAGAAACAGCGGCGCCCAGAGATTAGCTTCCGTGGCAGCCTATCAGAGGGACTGGACGCTTTCCATGGCTTCCTGGCAGAAGGGTAAACCCTCCTCACTCTCCAAAAGAAGCCAGCGTCCAGATGTAAAACACTCGCGGCAACTGAAGATGGCATATTGGTGTTACGCCAGCGCCAAAACTCTGCCACTAACAAGGAAGAACAGGCTGTCACAAGCCTGTTTTTACCCTTAATTCAGAGTTAAAGATTTGCTGTCCTGTTTTACACAACATGACACAATCATGAGGGGTGGGATCCAAGAAATAATGTAGGTGGATGATAATAATAATAATAATAATAATAATAAGAAGAAGAAGAAGAAGAAGAAGAAGAAGAAGAAGAAGAAGAAGAAGAAGAATTATTATTATTATTATTATTATTGTTTTTGTTGTTGTTGTTATTATTATTATTATTATTATTATTATTATTGTTAATAATAATAATAATAATAATAATAATTATTATTATTATTAGTAGTAGTAGTAGTAGTCGTAGTAGTAGTATTAATTAAGCAGAAGAAGAAGAAGAAGAAGAAGAAGAAGAAGAGTTAGAGTATAGTATTGAGTTTGTGTCCTGTATCGCTTAGCATTCAGTGCAGTTTTTACAAGAATACATGGCATGTGCATGAGACTGACCAAAACCTACATAAACATTGGTTAAGGTTTATCCCGGCAGCTGTCACATTTTATGAATGAGGCAGCCTTTATATCATTTGGTGATTGTTGAAATAAGCTTTTATGTAGGTATATGTCACTCATCTTGAAAGGTTTAGGTTCCATGAAGCCTTATTGTTACTAGATTTGATTAAAGTGTTACCAGTAAAAGTGTAGTCTACCTTGTTTGAGTCCAATATAAGTCCAATGTCAGCATCAGTCAGAGCCAAGTCAAGTCCAAAGAGGTTTGAGAAGTCAAGACAAATTAGACAAGCAGAATTAAGACTGAAATAGAAAAACCTCTTCATTTTTGTCCCAGTATATCGTCCACATTAAGATGGCGATTTTCCACTTTTTGTAAAGCATGTTGGATTAATCCATATTATTTACTCATTTACTTTACGTTTTAAGCAGAGCTATTTCACTTCATTCACTCATCTTGCAAAAATAAAACAGATGAGCATAAATGTACAGTGTGCAGAAATTAATTTTGGGAGCCAGAAGGCCGATGTCAATGCCATTCTAAATGGTTTCGAAATAATTAAACCTGTGCTTGTTTTCTGTACAAACTCACTGACTTTGATTTTGGTTAGATGACAGGAAAGGTGGTTCTTTATAGTCGTCTTTCGTTTTTGTTGTTGTGTTTGTTTGTTTGTTTGTTGATTTATTTATTTATTTATTGGGTTTATGCCATGGCTGCAAAGATTTTGGGGTGGTGGGCTCCCACTGAGAATTTTTGCTAGTATATGTGAGGAAACCAATAGCCAAGACCAAGTGCAAATGCCAATGAAACTTAGACAACTCTGGGAGATTAAAAAAACTTATGAAGTCTGGACTCCAGCCCTGGTTATCACCTATCTAACACTGAAGCAAAAAATCAAAGGTCCTACAGATGAAAAGTCCAAGCAGATTGGAAAGATCAGATAAAAATAGCTCCAGTAAGTCCTGTAATACATTCTGTCTCAGTTCATTAGTTTAATAAGTCTGGTTTAACCTGTGTTGTGATGTTCAAGCAATTAGGAGCTGTTCATGAGGTAATATCCCCATAACTGAAATTGCTTTTTGTCAAGATATGTGCAGGTAAACATGACCATAACAGATATGTGCAGTTAAACATGTACATAAATACCAAAGACCACAAAGACGCCAGTTTGAACAACACTTTCTACCACTGAGTCCTTGAGCTAGACATTTAACCCTCAGTTGCTCCAGGGGAGCTGTCACTCTGGATAAGAGCATTAGCCAAATGTTCCCTTTACATAAGATTAATTCTATCTTCGGTCCATTTTTGGCTTTTTGGTCTTTTGTGGACTTCATGTGGAAGCCCAGCCTGTTCAGATGGTCTCATCTGCTTGTTTAGTATACACCAGCGTTCACATGCCAGCATTCTTACTTGCTAAACTAATCACACCAAGCCAGACCTGCAACAGCCCTAAGACAATTGCAAAATTGCTTTAAAAACATGGGCCTTTTCCTCTTTTATTGTTGAAAATTTAAGTCATAAAAATAGGCACAAGGCTGCCAACCCTTGACAGAACAGGCTGGTATATGCCCATCACCTAAAGCTGCTTTCAAATATGGGACTCAGCAGTGCTGCCAAATAAACACACCCACGCAAAAAAAAGTGTGTTTGAAACTGACTCCTATTACAACCATTAAGCAGCTATTGACCCTACATAAAACTGACAGGACGGGCGAGTGTCCAAAACCCCCAATCACAAAGCAAGCAAATGCAGCCCAGAGTGCACAGTTCGACATATCGAATAGCACAGTACCTACTCCGTTCCTCTCTCTCTCTTTCTTTCTCACCCTCTCATAAAAACTCCAATCAGACAGTCAGCTTGTGTAGCTGATGAAAAATTAAAGACTTCATATCAATCGGACCTATCTCACCCTTGCCGGAAAGTGCTTTCTCATTGTACATTTCTGCATTTATTCCCTCTTTTCATTACCCCACCCCTCCTTTTCTCATAAGTAAGGGTTATTGCTATGGCACAATGAGACAGCAAAACACTGGGGATTTTTTTTCTCCATTTTGGGTTTTTGCTGAGTTAGAGGCCCAGGACATTATTGCCAGAATGACTCACTATAGATTATGGACCCGTTCCCTTGCTATTTTTAGCCCCTTTATAGATGCTTTATCAACTTCTCTCTTCCTCCAGGACTGCAGACGTGCCTGAAATGTTTGCTAAAGCTAAGCTCCCATAACTGTGCAGACATTAGGCCTGGAACACATCTGGATGAGCGTCAAACGTGGGAGGTAGACTTGTTGGAGCGTCTGAAAAATGACTTTTGTGCCATGAAGGATCAGTTAATGAATGAATAAAATACACTAAATTCATTATGGCTTCAGCTCATTCAGTGCTTCCCTGACTAGCTCATTCAAGCCGACTTAACAGAGTACCAGGAAGAATAGACCAAATTGTGTGTGTGTGTGTTTATTTCTCTCACTTGAGAAGCACTCGAGAAATTAATTCTTGCTTCAAATCTCCTCATTGTG
>JBBPDH010000144.1:19454241-19465498 GCA_037974565.1 Clupeocharax schoutedeni
ATAACCAGCAATAAATTGCATATGTGCAGTGAGCATGAATACATATCTGAAATATGGTGTATAATTTATGTTAACAATCTCACAGGCCACCTTGTTAGAAACCTCTGCTGGTCTACTTTGCCATTAAACTTTTAGAGATTGGCTGTAGCACCATGTCATACACAACATGTTTATGTCACAACAAACAGAATGTGAATTAGGTGAATTTCTGATCGGTGCTGTAATGCCTTTATCAAGTTCTATTTGTATGATATTGAACTGTACCTGTCAACATCGGGAAACTATCTTGTCTAGCTCAGAAGAAAGACAGCTAGTCGTTCAAAATGATCAAATTATCCTTGTAATAGTTGCCATAATACACGTACAATAATTTATATTACAATTAACAGTTTAGTTTTTCATGAATCATCAACTTCCTACTGGTTCTAATGCTTAGCCGCTTTGGGTGCAGAGAATCTGGGAAAAAGATACAGAGAGGCATACAATGTTTGCAAGAGATCAAAAGAATCCCAGGCTATTGAATTTCAAAGGATCAGTGATACCACAGTCGATTTTGTAGGATACTTTGCTCCTGAACACACTGAACTAAATACAGTTTTTCATGTCTAAAACTTTTTTACAGGACTTTCCCAGACTGTTGCCCAAGCCCTTAAGCTTACCTTAATCTTGCATTTTGTTGAGCACAATAACAATGGCCATGTGGGCGCCTTTCCAAAACAACCAATGCAATCAGTAGACTACAGATAAGACTACTCCGAAGCTCAGCGTGAAGTATATAGCCTTTGTTGTGTTGTTGAATGTTTATAAGATGGGAGTCTATGCCATTCATAGCATGAGTTGGCTTCATAAACAAGCCCACTAAGCTCTTGTTTATTTCACAGAGTGTGGCGTGTTGGAAAATCTTGCATTGCACCATTTTTCAAGATAGAAGAAACATAGGAGATTCTGCAATATGTAATTCACCAAATCCTAGGCTTTTAACTAGTGCGTATTGCGCGATAAAAAAAAAATTGCAGTTTAATACAAACGGCGTTAACAGCGTTAAAAAAATGTATCTATGCCCACCCCTACTTTTAACATTACTGACTGCTTTAGGTCTTTAATTCCCAGACTTTTCACTGAATGATGCATGTCTCTTTAATCTTCCACGTAAATGTGTCTTACCTGTAATGGAACCATCCAGTGCATCCCAGAGAGGAATATGTTCTTAGTGTTTCTTCCTCATGATGTTATAAAGTTTTTCCCTTTGAATCATATCAGTATTTCTTCTCCTTGTTCTTAAGGAATATAACATTTTGTTTTATGATCAGTGTTTTTTCCTCATGTTGAATATTACCTTTTTTTTCTCCTTCCTCCTCATGCACTTGGAGAGTTTTTGGTATTGAGTTTTGGTTCCTGGCAATGTGTTTGCCTCATGCTCTTTAGGATTTAAAATTTCAGAATCTTGGTTTCTCTCCGCAGTTCTTCCTCATGCAATTATGGAGTTTGTCCTTATGTTTTTAGGAGTCTTGCATCTTCTCGCTGTTTCTTTTTCGTCTCAGGCAGCTTTTTTACAGCACTATTGCTCTCAGTAAGACTCATTAGGGGATTTCTGGTAAAGCCGCTTTGAGACAATGTTGTATAAAGTAGTATACAAATAAAACATAACTCCATTCATATAGAGACTCCTGAAAAATGTGTAATTCTGATGGGAAAAGGACCAGAGCCTTCACTAAAATGCTATTTTTTTTTATAGTACCCAGATTGGGAGTTGAAATCACCCATATACTGTGACAGTGAATCTGATTAATTACCCATGCTATTGTAACTCTTGGACTGTGATACCTGACACACACCAGCTGCTAAATTCTAGGACTCTGATATCCCCCTGGTACTGAAAGAGAAACCAAGCAGAGCCACCAGGATGGAGCTTTAATTATTTTTAACTCAGAGAACACACCATTTTCCTAAACTAGACATGTCCTGTGGTCAGACCTAAATCCTTACTATAATGACAATCAAATGGAGTAAGCAAGGCCATCAGTAAAAATGGCCAACTGAATTGCAGATATTGACCAAAGTAAACAAATGCAAGGTGCTCTCAGTTTAGTCTGTAGCCTAAATTGGCTCTCCGGCCTATTTTACTTGCTTTCTGCCCAGTCAACTGTCTGCCTTTGGCCATTAATGAAAGGCTAATGTGAAGTGGCCTACATGTTAAATTGAATCAACACAATGGAGAAAGGAAATATATGGCGGGATAATAAGGAACATGTTCCTGTTAGCCAGCATCCGTTTGGGGTAAGAAGGAAGCCACTGTGCTCCCAGAAGCATAGAGTAATGCAACACAGATATATTTCACACAGTAGCTGCAACAATGTGTCTTTGCCTCCTTTTGTGTACGGTATAGGCCTGCACCTTAATGAGATTTCTGGCCATGATTCACAACTCCACTATTGGGAAAGTTTGGCACTGGTGTATAGCACCCATAACCCTTCATTACCTAAAAGTGAAATTTGGTCATACATGAACACACCACAGCAGGAAACACCTCCTCTGCATTTAATCCTTTCACCAAGTGAAGCAGGGAGCAGCAGGAACACAGCGCCCAGGGAGCAGAGTGTGGGGAGAGTACCTTTCTCAGGGTACCTATTGGTCTTGGGAATCGAACCAGTGACTTCCTGACCACATGGCAAATGTCCTAACCATTAGGCTACCAGCTGCCCTTTAGGCTACTATTACTGGCCACATGTTCAGAAACTGCAGCATTGTCTTTTTTAATCCACCACCTTACCTGGGATGCACACATGTCTTTGTGCTAACATGAGATCGTCCAGTCTAAAAATGAGGCAACCCACCTTCTGATTATGTATCTGGAAGGTGGGGGTACTAAAACACACACTTTAAAATAGTTTCTTACTTGGCTCATGCAGAAGGAAGCCAGATAGTTATGGTTACAGCTTGAAAGTCAAATATTACATCTAGATTTACTGACCTACTTTACTGCATTTCTCATTTCCAGTGATTTCAGACATTTTGATAAGACTACAGTACAGAATATTGAAGCCCGTACCCATAACAAAAGATCATGGTAAATTGAGTCTTATTATTAACTCCTTATAAATATGGTCAGTGTGAGTTAAGTAAACAAAAAAGATGCAGAAATAAGAGTAATTTAAGTGTCCTACATATAGTACCTATGACGTACAGTACTCTGCTATATACACACACCTGAAAATGGCTATAAAGAGGAAGACTGTAAGAGATGAAATGGGGCCTGTTAAATAAATCATGATCAAAAACTTTTTGCAGGGTGATGGCCATTCAGGATTAATGCTCTAGCGCTCCTATTTATCCTGTGAAGAACAATGTCTTTTTATTGGAGGGCTGAGCGTTCATGGTTAAAGTGCATTATTGTTCACCAGCGTCTGTGGAGGTTGTCTGCCCAGAGGAGGGCACATTTGCGCTCACCCTTGTGTCACGGGATCACACCCCGCTGTGAAAGAGATTTGTGCACAGAGATTTGGTTGTGTGTGTAGTTATTAAGGGCTGCATTTCAACGAAGGTGTGTGCGCATGCGTGCGTTCAGGTCTCACCTGTCTGGAAAGCAGCCCCCACTCTCCTCCATTTAGGAATTGCAGCTGAAGCTCCATGAGACAGCGGCTGCTATTTATACCCCCAGCCGGAATATCTGTGATGCTGTAAAAAGCCACCGCCACTGCTGTAACCTCGGCTTATCACAACCTCCAGCTCTACGGCGTGAATAATGGCACTGGCTTTGAGTGTCTGTGTGTGTCTGTGTGTGTGCAGCTGGGGGAACCACACTGATCCCAATGATGCAGGAGCAGCTGCAGCCTCACTGTACTCTGTGTATCCATAATGCAGCTTTATCCTAGCAGCCTCACTGTCTAAACCAGAGTTCTCCACATCCAGCTTCCCGTCCCGAATTGTGAGGACACTGGTAGTTAACTGAACCAAGGATTTAACTGGTTTGGCCCTCAGGATCATATCTGCCAAACTACAGAGCTGGAAATGAAATTCAAGGTTCAGGTTTCAGGACCCCTGCCCTACTCATCCACTTGAGGGTGCAGAGAGAAAGATCTTTTTGGTTATGGTATAGGGAGATTCTTTCAAAGCAATATAAATGACTGAAGATGATATAAGAGCTGTGGAAATCCTGCTGTCTGCAAAAGTTTATGCATCGCTGGTCAAACTGCTTTGTTTTTTGCAATAATGTGTACAATAAGGACAAATCGTTCACTGAGATCACATTTCTCCCCATCCAGGGACTCACCCTGGGTGGGGCGCCAGCCACCGCAGGGCGCACACACACACATCATTCACTCATAATCCCACACCTATCTAGTATTCATTTCTTGAAAAAAAGTCATGGTTAGGGGCAGCATAAGGCAAGTCATTACTACCAGCAACCAGTGCTTAGTGGAGCAGTATAGTTGTCTAGATATATTCACTATAAGGGATTACATCAATTCATTCCTTCATTTGTTCATTCATTTTGTCATTCATTAATTTACATTTGCCGCTCTAGGTCCTCTGTGTGAGGCCTGTGACGTCACTCCATCATATAAAATGACAAGTCACAATGCCCATTCACAACTCACACACAATCACAGATCAGACCAGAGAGCCAGGAGTTTTTCCTGGCTTTGCTGAAATAATCAAGAGCATTTGTTGTTTTCACTCCAGGTAATAGGCTGCAGTGAAAAGCATATTTTACTCTTATGACTGCAAATGGCTGATTAGTGTTTAATGATTGCACTCAAATACTCAAATCAATCGGCGCGCCTGTGCCAGAGGTCTAAAAAATTATGCCTGCGTCTCCAGCAAAGGTCAGCTGTGTGGAAATATGCCACCTTTCTGGAACACAGGCAGCACAAAGAAAGTAAAGGGGGGCTTCTCCTATCAGTTTAGTTCTATGAGTTAGTCCTGTTTTTCACCTGTTGTGTCAAAATAATGATATTTTTATACTGAAGTACTTTGTCGTCTCGGAAGGTAATAATGTGTTAGCTTAGCGTCACTGATGAATGCACTTCTAGCATTTTTTAGCAACATCTTGTGCCTTCTTAATATTTCTCCCATTGTAAAAATGTACATGAAGTGACTTACAGATAGAAGTTTATGTGTGTGTTAATGTGACAGTTTTATTATACAGAAGGAAATCCATCTATGCATTTAATAACTCAAGTGAAACAGCGGGCAGCCAGAAACACATCGCCAGGGGAACAGTGTGTGGGGGCGGTACCTTGCTCAAGGGTACCTCAGTGGTGTCACTTGCAGTCTTGGCATTCGAACCCACGGCTTTCTGATTGCAGAGGCAACTCCCCAACCACTAGGCCACCAGTATGTATTTCAATACAAAGTAAATTGCATTCAGAAAAATCTTGGATTGCCACAAAACAACCACTCCCTCTAAATTTAGTGAGACTATGTGTTTGAAACAAATCCAGTTAAAATGGTTTACAGTTTATTTACAGTTTGTACAAATATGATGTCAAGTAACATTTGGAATGGGAATCCTATAATGAATTAAATTAGCAATATATCTAATCCTGTTTCCCAGTCTACTAAAAAACCACAGACTACCCAGTGGCTTAAATCTTGGCCATCTCCTCAGCAAGTCTCCTTTAATGACTAACACTAGAGACTGAATTAACAGTTGAGTGCAGGGGACTGCTGGTGAACTGTGAGCTATGCATTATAATTAGCGCCCAGCTGCATTAGTGTGGGGGTGTGTGGGCTCAAGAGAAAGTGGAACAGGTATTAAGACCACCAGTGTTCACTACTGGCAGTAATTACCCTACAAAAGAATTATTAAACATAAAATGACAAAGAGGTGGAGCTTTTCTATTCAGCTGAGAAAGCTTTTCCCACTTCCACCACTCAGCTACAACATTAAACTCACTGAGAGGTAAAGTGAATGACATTGAATATCTTGTTCTAATGACTCCTGTCAAAGGGTAAAATATATATGGCAAGCGAACAGACAATTCTTTAAAGCTGACGTGTTGGAAGTAAGCGGGTATGTAGAAGTCAGAGCATCTCCAGAACAGCAGGTCTTGTGAGGTGTTCCCATGAAAGACAATGGGCAACAGGGTCATGGGTGCATTTCCATCCAATTCTTGGTACAAGCCATGTTTATCTCTTACCTTGATTACTGCTTTGCTTGAACAATAAGACCCTTACAGAAGGTTCAAATTGCAGAAGCTCAGCTGGTCTTCAACTAACCCAAAAGGTCGCATGTCACCTCATTGCTGAATGACCTACACTTTCTATCCATGGTTGTCTGAATGAAATTCAGGTCACTAACACTTGCTTACTTATAATCCAGGCGTACTTTCCTGTTCACTCCGTCCACTTCTCCAAGGAACATCATCTGGCTCTGCCCTGCCCTACACACAAGGCAAACCCAGTCCAGACTTGTCTCATTCGGGGTTCACCACTGGTGGAATGAGCTGCCAAAGACAACAAAAGCAGTACTATCTTCTTGCCCTACTCCCTACTCCCTACTCGCCAGAGCCATTATAACCATTATAGCACTCTTCAAAATCATTCGTTTCACCCCCTGACACTTTTTGTTTCCTGGACAATGGCCAATACTTTGCTCGTGTGCACCAATCCCCCCCACCCAACTCCCCCCCGCCATAATGATCAGGACTTTACACGCATTAAACCACCCCCCACCCCCCGCTAGATGTCTTAATCATCTATTATGGAAAGCTTTATATACTGCAGCTTTCTGTGTATCTGGTATCAAAATATACCTGATTTGGCTTTAAGAGCCTATTGCATTTTGTTCATGTGCCCATAAGACTGACATATATAAATAGCCTCAAATTTGATTATCTGTGGGAAAAAAAAGATCTCTCAAAATATGCTGTGTGTATATGTAGCTACTGTAGATGGCCTGGAAAATTAATAGTTTAATCATAACAAACTGCACTAATCTCTTATATTTGTAATATTTCAAAAAGTGAAGATCCGGTTTTTGGGCCTTTTTAAATAAGTGAAACAATTGTGAAGTTGGTGCAGATTTATTTATTTATGCGGTTATTTACAGCATTGGCTTATTTGAACTGAAAAGACATAGTCATCCTTTTGATCACTGTTTCCTGGTCATTTCATAGCGTTGATGTGTTCATTGTAACTGCAACAGACATTGGTATTCAAAATAATGAAAATTCTATGGATATTATGTCCAAATTTCTTATCTGGTGCGGCAGGTTAATGTGTCTGCCACTGTGCTTTCATTTCAAATGCGCATTGTTCTTGCTGTCACAGTGTGTGGCACAGTGCGACATCCTCTGAGAAAAAAAAACAAAACGCTGCGAATGCTTTGCTTATGCAGTGAGGCAACTGAGCAACATAGGTCCTTTTGTAATGTCTCTATGAAAGTAGCAGGTGACAGCAGCAGCCCAGTCATATGCATGTGTGCATGCACGCGTGTGTCCATGCATGTTTGAGTGCCTTATGTGCTTCTCGCTTTTGGCTCGCCCTCCCTCGGAATACTGTGCTGTCAGCCGAATGCAAATGTGCAGCGAAATCACGCAGTGAAAGTTGCTCTCTCCTGGGTTAGATTAGAGCTGAGGAGTGTGCGCCTAGCACAATGAGGCAGAATGTACAACAAGCAAAGAGCCACCCTAATCTAATTTTAAGGGCAAATACTGGGCTGCAGTGGTGAATGGTTGAACAAAAACAACTTTATTTTTATTCTAGACACCTAACCTTGCCCATAACCAAGACCATAATTGCAATTATTGCAATTTATTTATTATCATTTATATAAGAATATGAATGCATATCATAAAATATGTATTTACAATATATTATTTACAATAATCACAACTAAACTTGACAGACTCCTGTTTTATTACAGGTCTAGTACCATGGTGTGTGGTTTGTCTATGTGGCATTGCAGAAACAAACGCTTGGCTGTGAGTAGGTGCAGGCAATATGAAACACTGTAATGTCTCTCATTATTTGCAAATGTTCTCAAAAGTGGAAGGATATAATGCAATATGATTGGTACTTAGACTGTATCACTGTGTCTATCACAGCATTAGTAGTGTTGAAATAATCATTCTATGGTTTATGAATGGTCTCACAGTGCTAAATTCCTTAGTCATATCCGACAATATGCTTGTGTTTGTGCATATATTGAGGGTTTCCTGGTAATGGCACTGTATCCCCCTCACTTCTTAATACTTTGCATGTGTGCAACAACCCCCCACCCCCCGCCAAACGTGTTATGGAAAGCTTTATATATTGCAGCTTTCTGTGTATTTGGTACCAAAATACTGTATACCTATTGCATTTTGTTACTGTGCCCATAAGACTGACATATATAAATGGTCTCCAATTTGATTATCTGTGAAAAAAAATCACTTTTTAATACTGCTTTCTACTCATTATGGAATTAAGAACAGATGTGAGCTACTTATACGTACATTGCTCTGGGTAAGAATGTCTGCCAAATGCCGTAATTGTAACTGTTCTTAAAATTTGCATCACAGGCTAGTATGTTATAATATTATGATCCCATTTTATATTAAGTGTCCCTAAACCAATATAGGCATATTTTAACAATGCACACAACAAGTATGTAACTACTGGTGAGGCATTCACTGTAACTCGATTACAGTTGTGCAGTACTAATGTAATTATGCCTTTTTTTTCTGCAGCTATTATGGCCAATGGGGACTCCCAGCCACCCAGGATTCCAGTCACTGAAAAAAGAATGTTAAACTCACTCTGTTCCTGGAGCTAAATGTAGAAAAGCTCCCCTGAGTCAACCTGACCACAGCCTGGAGGTAGAAATTAGGAAAGGTAAACACCAGTAATTACTGTAATGACTTCCCCCTTGCAGGCCATAGCAGTGCTATCTTTTCTTAATGGAAAGACCTTCAGTTCAGAATGGACAGAATTAAGTTAGTACATGTTTAAAAGTCAAATGCTACCAAAAATACTTAAATAATACAGTAAATACCACAGACTGTGTTGAACCTGACAGGTGCACCATTCAGGGATTCCACACTTGACTAGGACTAGGACTAAAGATTAACATCATACTCCCCATACAGTGATTTTATGAAGTGCTACACTATCATTGTGCCTTAATTCTTGCATCACAAAAACTTTCCTTTGCTCTGCAGGCATAATGGAAATACATGCTTTTACAAGTTGTTTTGCATCAAGTGTTCTCCAAATGTCCTTGCCAATGATTGTGCATTCTGGACATGTTGCGTGTAGGCCCCGGCTTTGATCACCTTTATCGGACACTTCCCTTGGCCATACTAATTACCTGATAAGGCAAACACACCATTTTCCTGTGGCTCACTCAGCCAGAAAGTTGCAGGCAGGAAGCAACCTGGTCAGTTTTTGGCCAGTGGTTAAGTGATCTCATTGAAAGAGTGCATGCCAGTCACCTCATCTTGAGGGTTTCTTCCAGGTAGCACCTGACATGCATTTTGAACATGCAGAAAAGGATAGGGAGGAAGGAGTGGATAAAGAAAAGTGCCAGATAAGAACTCAGGGATGTCTTAAGATGAAATATGATGTGTTCTGTGAAGCTGGTTGCTCAGGGCAAGACAGACAGCAATATAAACAGATAAATGAAAGAGGGGTTAGAAGGAGAAATATGGGCACTGAGGGGAAGAACATCACATTAACTGGAAGGATGGGGAATCTTCTTCAAGACCAGGCAGAGAAATCTGACACTAATCAGAAATATTCCACTGTCGCATGCAAATATACTCCAGAAAAAGAAAAGAAACTGTTGAAATTAGACATGTATAATGTCAGTGTTTGTTCTAAGTATCCCCATTCTTTTTATATGAGCAAGTCTTATGTTTATGTGTAAATATATATTCTATTTGTAAATATCTATTTTCATGTATCTTATGTATTTGAAGACAGGACGTCTCCTGGGAAGCATAGCTTCTTTTCTATTCAAAAAGAAAGAAATAAACTGAGGGAGTCATGAACGCAACACGGTTCCAGTGATGTAGACAAAGAGTGTTTGTGGGTACACACAGCTGTGTGCAGGGAACTGTAAGTATGTGATCAGTAAACATGTTGAAACAGGAGCAGTCCTCTTCGGCAAGGATCGTTTCCCCTCTTAACTGTAGTCACTGAAGACACGTTGAGCAAACAGTGGGCAAGCCAGCCCTTGGTGCTCCAGCGTGATGTCACTGTAAACAGTTGACTGTCTCATGGTGCCAAAGGACAAGGCTTTACACGGAAGAATTTATGTTTTAGTCAAAGCCGGGTGAAGATTCAAGGTTTGGTTTGGCTCTTCTGTCCTAAGCTGCTCAAAGTATTGACCGTAAACAGTCAGGTTGATATTTGCAGACAGTGTTTCCCCATCTGGGTCTTGGAGACATGCTTCACTGCACATTGTAGTGCTTTTCTTGCCCTTACACACCTGAGTCAGTTCATCAGCTCATTGGCAATCCCTTTCTTTTTAGTCGAGTCTGGTGGGTTTTCATCACTCGGGCAAGAAATAGTTCCTTTCACTAACAAGCAAAATGACCAGCTACAATTAATTTTGACTACTGAAGCTTGAGTCTTGTTAAATGTATATATATATATAAAAAAACACCCCAGAGATGGACATTTTAAATGAAAGTGCGCTGTTATACATGAACACACCTCTGCGCACAGCGGGAACAGCATGAAACTCGTCCTCTGCATTTAACCCAATCACTAAGTGAAGCAGTGGGCAGCCAGGAACACAGAGCCCAGGGAGTAATGTGTGGGGATGGTACCTTGCTCAGGGTACCTCAGAAGTGCATAGTATTCTTGGGAATCGAACTGACGACTTCCTGCTCGCAGGGCAAACACCTTAACCACTAGGCTACCAGCTGCCCCCATAAGAAAGGCGTCTACATATAGCCATGTTTAAAACACACTTAAGTCAGACTAAGTTTAGAGATGAGATACATTATTCATCCCATGACAATTGCAAGAAAAAACAGAACTCGCATGCAGTCACTATTTCACTTTCACAAATAATATATGATTTCATTTTCACAGTAACAGAAATTAATAGGGCAGTGCTGGATATCTAAAGGGGCCCACTGCACATGTTCACAGTTTTACAAATGTTTGCGTTTAAGAAGCCTTTTGTTTACCTTCATTCTCACACACTGTTCAAATTTTCAAACACACATTTGAAGATTATAAAACAGACAACCATGTCATCTTTATTTTAAGCTGTAATTTTATAGCTTTGTACTGCTGCAAGTTAAGTATGTTCAAGTTG
>JBBPDH010000144.1:19475324-19490055 GCA_037974565.1 Clupeocharax schoutedeni
ACACACACACACACACACACACACACACACACACACACACACACACACATACACACACACACACACACACACACACATATTTAGACATACTGTGATTTTATAGCTGCGTTGTTGCCAAAAAGAATTATGGGCCTGTTGAATGAATCATCATATTCAACGCCTTTAATGCTGTCTCACTTTAATAACACCCACCTGCATGACACACACTAGAGCTGAGTAAATGACAGGCCATTTTGTTTTGTTTTCTACCATAACAATCTGCATATGTACTTTACTGCGGGATATGAGCACTCCTAAGCCTTGGGATGGGTGATACTGATGAATGAGATGCAAAGAGATGATGTAAATATAACCAGAATTTAACAAAAAAATGCTCACTGCATTGGTGCATAGTTTCAAATGCCACCATGTGCTGTTTTTTAGCTACCAGGGGTAAACCGTGTATATGTGTGTGTGTGCATGTCTGCCCCTGAGACTGTGCTGGCCCATATCAAAACCCACACCATAACATCTGAATGTCATTTCTTACTGCCTGTCAAAGTCAATCCAGAATGTTCAGGAAAGATGAGTGATTTATAAGTCAAAGCACTATGACTCAGAATGGAATAACAAGCCAAAGACACATTAAAAAGAAGAAGCCTGTAACTAAGATCTCATTTCAAGTTTAGTTTGGAGGACACTGATTCAATCCACTGGAGGCCCATACAAGAATGGAAGTGGATCCACGGTTGATAAAACTTGATAAGGCCAGAGGCTTTTATATATTGGCACCACATTAAAAACAGCGGTCTAATGTTATCCACCATGGAAGACACATACCAATATAGTTAACACAGTAAGATAACCTGGTATGTAGGCCTTGGATGTAAAGATAATGTCTATAGAACCAGTTTTTTAAGGGACCCAATGAGGTTTTTGAGGCATTGCTCCGAAGAATCTTTCTTTTTATCTTACTTTGCGGAGTGTGGTGTATCTATTTGTCTTTATCCAATTACATATGAAATAATACGGCATTTCAACCTACATGTTCGATAACACCACCAATCGACATCAATATGTTGGGTTGTCAGGCTGTCCACATCTTTTGTTGGACTGTAAACATGTCAGCCTCTCACACTGTTGTTTTTGCAAAGCTCTCTGTCAAACTGGCAAAAAAAAAAAAAAGCGCCCTTCTTCTCGAGAAATCCCCAGGAGCACTCAACAAATGCTGACAAAAGCTTAAGAAAAGCAGATTTGAAGTCACCCCACTGGGCACTACAAAGAAACGCCAGTGCTCCATGTGTACTGGAGCATGATGAATACTAGAAGTATTTATAATGGTTATACAGCTAACATGGAAGCGACCATGCTAGTTAACATGTCGACCCTTAGAACACAAGCAGCGCGGATCCAAACTCAAAACACAACAAATGAGTAAACTGTCATCATACGACAAAACAACTTCTTATATGGTGATTCCCATGGTTTGTTTTAATGTCAAATGTCATGCTGAGTTTGTTTGGTGTTCCTATGTCATGAAGAAGCCAAGTTATAACAATTTAAAACACATGTAATAATAACAACCACTATGGCAGTTTAAAAAATTCCAATGCAGAACAAACATTTTTGATTTGCTTTTAGGTCTTAGATACGAACAGAAAACATACAGGATTTTTGACCGGGGAGAACTTTCAGGATAATTTCCGCCCACAAGTGGATGAGGAAAACCTGTAGAGGGAGGGGGTCCGGAGAGTGGCTGAGCAGTGAAAGGGCAGCAAATGGAGACTGTGCAGGAGAACACACACCAGTGTCAACTGTTTTATACCCTTTTTATTTATTAAAATCAGATTTTACTGATAGACTCTATGGGTTTTAATGGTCAAGTTTTTAAAAAATGTATATACCACGGTCTGAATTAAACTACACTATTTCAAAACAGATGCCTATCACAAAGACATCTCTATTAAGGATGTACCAAAATCTGAATGTGTTACCTGTAGTCAGTCAGTGGTCTGATAGCTGTCTATTCCTGGCTAACACTTTTGTATTGAGAAGGAGTAGGTGGCATCATGTATTACTGTTCTGTAGTTACTGCTATGTTATTCATGTTGGTACACACCAAGAAATGTGAATGCAGCATCATAAGAATAAGATTATTTTCTCTACATCTTTACTGCAAATTATGCTTATTTTCAATGCAAGATTTCTAAAGCATTTTTCCACTTTCTGTTCTGTCCCCCTCCTAACTGTTCAATGCCACCCTTGCTTTAAAGAGGTAATTTAAAGTTCCATCCATGCCCAGTGTATATTTCAAAACATCTATTAGTGCAGAATTTGCACTAACCATTTACTAGGTCCTTCATCTGTGGTCAGAAAGGACTTGATTGGATATTTTTCTGTCTCTGTATGTCTGTGATTGTGCTTTCTGTTACATTAAAACTACTTTATTGACCTGATAGACCTAAATTGCACAATGAAATGCATATTGAATCCAGTTGAAAAGGTGACCATTTCCCTTCCAGCTATCAAAAGCTTCACATTATGCAGTGTCCACTGTTAACAGTTGATTTCTTTCTCAATGACTGATATGGGTTCATACTCATACCTCCAACTGAGCTTCGATTTCTGTAATGACTGGCATATGATCATTAAAAGGCCATCTGCACCATTTGCATTTCTCTGACTATAATGGTCCATAAATGGCGGCAAATGGCAAAACCCACAGATCCTCAGATGTCACCTCTGCCTTTACAAAGTGCTGAAGAAAGTGTTTTCTCTTCCGAACTGTGAACTACATGTGCGTAAACCAGCTTGAAATGGATCACTGATGTAAGCTGCACATGTAAAACGAGGGTTCTGTTCATGCCGATTCCAGCCCTCGGATGTCGGTTAGGGTCTCATTGGAGCAAATCCTGTTATAGTTCAGTTAAGAGACGCATCTGCATCTACTTCCTTTCTGCCCTCTTGGAGGATTCCAGTGATGCTGCGGCAATAAACATGAGATGCACAAACACGTTTTTAAAGATTGATCGCAAATTAATAAGTAAAGGCGAGAGAGTTGAATCAGCGCCTTGGCTGCTTCTCACAAGGAGAGTAATTTGCATTGCAGGCCAAGTTATTACACTCCCTCTCATCAAAATACTTGATTCCATCAGTGGCTGTACCGTTGGTTGTGAAATGGGTGCTTGCAGGAAAGCAAGGAAACTTAATAAAGTGCAATATCTATCCAACGGTAAACCGAAAAAAGCTAGAAATTCATCTGTATCTGCGACATTATGCTGGAGGAGAGGTTTCAGTGGACAAGGGTGGATAGCTTGCTCATTTTCTAAATGCAGATTACTTTAAGATTATGCTATATACATCGTCCACGGTTAGGTTATGTGCACTCTTAATGGTCCTTTATGTTAATAAAACAAATGCAAAAAATCAAATCTCCACTCAAGTTCTTCGCAAACCAGGTAAGCTAATTTCTGGGATACAGTCTGTTACCAGGCCATCTATCTATCTATCTATCTATCTATCTATCTATCTATCTATCTATTGATTGAATAAATAATTTATTTCATTTTAAGCACTTAAGCACTTCATTGACTAGCATTTCCTTACCATATTCTACTACAAATCATGTGAAATTGAACTCAAAAACAAACATGACAAGCATTGCCTTGCAGTGCAATTCTTATTAACAATAAATAAAGCTGTACTACAGATATTGTGGTTACATGTGACAAGAACATGGAATCCCAGTTGAACATGCATCTATTATTTCCTTCACATTGGTGAACTAATAGAAGTGAGCATGGCAGCATGTCAGTGAGGTCTGCTCCAAACATAGCAGTGAGAATTTACAGGACGGATCTGAACTGCACCGCATGGTGCCATTCTTGTCCCTACAGTATAAAGGAGCTGTCAAGTAAAGAACTCAGAGTTTTGTTTTTGTAGTTGGCTCTGCACTCCATCTCGTCAGATTTGAAATGAACATTGATGTTGTTAAAGTGAGAAGTGTCAAGTTAAATTTGAGCATATTTGCAGTCTATATTGCATGAACCATTTTAAACACACTCCTACTGTATTCGAGGATCAAACGTAAATGGACAATTGATTACTTAGTTATTTCTGTCATCTAGATTGATAGCGTATACATATGGCTTTACAGCAAGCCACTGCCACAAGAATAGAAGGGCAGGCTACGGCTTACTATGATGTATATTAAAAGCCTAAGAGAAATTCTTATGGACAGGTGAAATGAAGCTTGTATGAGATTGATGGAAAGAGGAAAGTGTGAAGAAAAGGAAAAAAAAAACCTCATGACCCAAAGCAAGCCTCATCTGTGAAACGTGGTGGAATGGCATGTATGGCTGCCAGTGGGATTGAATCACTCATCTTTATTGGTGATGTGACAGCAGGATGGATTCTGAAGTGAATAGAAGCTTCTTAACCGCTCACATTCTACTGCTCACAGTCTACTGAGCCTCCCAACACCCACGGATTGAGCATCATCTTGCAGCTTGCAGCTATGGAGGCTACAAAAATGCAAGACTCTTGGCTGTCCAGGTCGTAAATATGACCTGAACCTCATTAAGTTTAAATGCAAGAACTAATAGTTGCATTACATACCTGGTAGAGCATCACCAGGATAGATACCCAAGCACCCGATGATGCCGATCGTTAGGCTGTCACTGACTGCAAAAATATGCAAAGAATAATAAAATAAAACAATTTTAATTCCGTTTCAGTTGTTTTTTGTCATTTTCTTTTGGGGAAAAAAAGCCAGAGACTCCTGAAGGGTTCACCCGCTCAAGATGCAAATACTCTTTGTCATTGTCACCTCATTGTCATTGTTCCATTTCAAATCCAGCTTACTGAAACCCGACCCAAACAACAAAATCTGTGTCACTACCCAAATTACACTCAGGCTACTTGTCCGGTATTCAAGACACTGCTTAACTCACAGTTTATATTGAATATGCAATGTGAGATAACATTCTTCTAACTGAGCCCAAGCCCTGACCTTTTTCGCTCTAGCTAAAAAGCCTTCATGACTCAGAAACGCTGATGGAAGCACTTCAGCTTAATACTGTATGTGAGCAGTGGCCTCAATAATGCTGCATGCAAATGAACTGCTGTAAACAGCATGCAAGGGCCCACAGTTCGGCAGCCAAAAGTAGGCCGATAATTCCAAGCACAAGGGTTGCGTAGAGTGGGCCCAGAGGATCTTGTTTATTTATCGGCATTATCGAGAACATAAGGAGCACATAACGGCAGTTTCAAAACATTCCCATGCATGAGACAAGCCAAGACAGGTGGATGGTGCAGGGGTAAACGGAGAGAGATTGCTTTTGGAGCAGCTGGCAAATCTTTTTCTCAGACACTGGACTGTCCCTTGAGAAATGCAGTGGGGGAGATAAGGATGTGGGCGCCGGTAGTTCTGTAGACTTCCAGGCAGCTGGCAGATGGGTCCCCGTAGTCCCGTCTGCACCAGGGTCACTGGTGATAAACTCACAGCTAAAATTACTGAGGAATGAAACCTCTGTGTTCCTAATAGATGGAGAGTGAACTATAACTGGATAGAGGATATGGTGGAGCATGGTAGGAAGTTGTCTAAGAACATCACAAATATTTCATCTTGGATGAGGAATTACCCAAAAGCCTAAGGAGGAAGAGGGGGTTTTATAACTGATGAGGAAATACGGCCTTGGGTAGCTTTAGTGCTTGGCCATATGTTGTTATTGTGGTAGATGAAGTCACAATACACAGAATATAACGTAGGTATCATAGGTACTTCTGGAACACTTAATTACCCTACACCGCATGCATCATAAAACGGCAAATGTAGGTCAACAATAATGAGTGTACAGCAATTACAAACACTTCATGCTAGCAAGTTGCTGATTTTTGCAAATGTTGAGAAAAACTCTTAACAAAATTCCACTGGGACTTTTTCTTATGTTTTAGGACTGACATACATTGATAATTGAAAATAGAAATCACTTTTATTGTTAAGATTAGATTAGATTAGATTAGATTCAACTTTTTTGTCATTACACATGTATGTACAAGGCAACGGAATGCAGTTTAGGTCTAACCAGAAGTGCAATAAGCTGCAAGTGCAGGATAAAGGTATAAATTATAAGTTATGAGTATGCACAAGGTGATATGTAGAAGCAGAAACTGAATAATATTTACAGATGGATGTACTACTGTACTAAAAGGAACCGGCATGGTCACTCCAGCTTGGAGGCAGCTTAGCCTGGCTTTATTTATTTTTTACCTCTTTACTTCATTGCGACCTGAAGTCTGCTCTTACTGGCAGTCATGACCTTGTGTCAAACATGGCAAAGCTTTAAGTTGGGTCATGCATTACTTACTCCATAAAGCTTCAGCAAACAATGAAAGAGCCATCTTTTCACCATTTACAAAGGAACCGGGCCAAGGCTTGGCACAAATAAAAGTGGATTTTTGTCCTTCTAGTTGAAGCATAATCATGCTTGTAATATTTAAAATATTTTAACTATTGTGCCACTGCCTTTGTCTCATTATTAAAGGACACATATTATGCAAAACTCATTTTTAAAAAAAAGCTACAGGCAGAGGCAAGTCACACACAAAGTGTTGTGTTCCTCATGTTCTGGGTCCGACTCGAGGTCAAACATATAGGGCTGGGTAGCGCCTCTGTTTTTGCCTGTTTTCTGTGGGTTACATGTCCCAATATTTTTGTCCATGTAGTGTATCACTCACTCTTTCTCCCTTCCTTTAACCTGGTCACCATACAGGCTAGAACCACTGTCAAAGACTGAATGAATGGAAGGAAAGAAAAAAAGAAAAGAAAGAAAGAAAGAAAGAAAGAAAGAAAGAATCACTTTCACTGCTGTTAAAGATTCTAATGTGTAAAGAACTAGAATCCAGAATTTAAAGGCGCAGCTTATGCATGTGATGGATGGGGTGTAGCCAGCACCTGCTTATTTGCATAAAAGTAACAGAGCCCTTAAACCGCTGAATCTGAAAGGGACTGAAACTGTCAATAATAAAGCTGGTGAGATCTTTTATGTGATTTTGTGCAAATAATTCATGAACGTGTTTTGTAGCCCATACACCTATTATAACTAAAGTGAGTTTTGCATAATATCTCCCCTTTAAGGGATGAAAACAATAATAAAATGTCAACATAAATAGACTGGAATCAGGATTTGTACCTATATGGAATCTAGGTCTGCATGGCCAAGCTACCTCACCTATTGGTTAGGACTTCTGGACCTGGACTGAAAGCCAGCACAGCTTGACAGCTTACATAATTAAAACGAAGTCAAATGCTCATTTTGATTGATGATGGGTGGGATCAATCCTCTGACAGTGAATATGAGTTGATGGTTGTGAACCACAATTAGCGATGTGTTAATATACTACTAGAAACCGATAGGGGTCCTGGCAAATTCAGGATTCTAGAGGTGTTGTCCTCATTTTTGACCAAGCTTTGACATTTATGGGCCAAATGGAAGACCTATCTATAAAAGTCACTGAAAGAAGGTCACCTTCTTATCAATAAATTCTGTTCAGTGAAATGGTCCTATGCACCACTGAGGCATTTCTCTTTCGATTATTTCTTTCTAGCCTTGAGCTCTCATTTCTCCTACAGGCCTCTACTCCAAGGCAGTGGATTTGTACCATTGGCTCTCCAGCACTGATTAAGATTTTCTCATTTCCTCTCTCAAGAGAAGTTTGTTTACGAGAAGCGACGTGGCATTGACGTCGGAATGAAGGCAATTCACTTTAAATCAATCTACAAAGGCTTTTGTGCTGGCCACATTTCTAGCACAATCATTCGTTTTTTAGACGGCTGTATGTGAGCAGAATGTTGTGTTGGCCCAAAGAAAGAGGTGGAAAAAGAGGGAAGAACCGTCACAAATCCCAAAATTTTTTGTCCCCTTTCTCCCAATAACGTGAGCTGGCATTCCAATTAAATCTTAGGAGCTGGCTCTTAACTGAACCACCAGTGTTAACAGTGGTCGCAGAAGTGGGCTGCACAGGCTTTGTGAGGTGGAGGCGATGACTCCCGACTTCCAATTCCAGAGAAGAGTCCTCTTTTTGAGCTTGTCTCGGAAATGGGCGCCTTTCATTTGCTAATGTGCCGCCGCTGCAGCTGGGGGTGTCAATGGACCCCTTTTGAGGCTCAGTTAAAGAGAAACAAAAAGGTCAAATCCTTGATTGAAAATGTATGTGTCCTGAATTGATGTTTCCCTGCAGAGGGGCTGTGCATGTGTGCAAGAATGAACAAAGAGTGTTTACCATTTTAGTGCAATGCAGAGTTTGCTAAATCAATAATCTGGAGATCGTGGGTCTATGTAGACCACCAACATTTAACTGCATTGCTTCTGAAGTCATCATCAGAATTTTGATGGAATGAAGCATGGATTTCTTTACTTCTTCCTAATGATCCACCAAAAACTTCATATTGAATATGAGAAGCTTGATCGCAGCATCTTCTACGAGCAAAGTGAGACTGTCTAGAATAAAGCCCAACATACCTTGAAGCAGAGCGAAGCAGAGATGGGAGAGAATAGAAAACAGAAGAATAGGCTAACATACATTCATTTGTTCTGATTAATCAAATCTGAAAATAACTGAGCTCCGGCAATTCAGCAGTTACCATAGATACCATCTTCGAAGAGGATGGGGATGAGGAAGAGGATGGAGGCGTCTTTGTTTGTAGGATTGCTGCAGTGATGACTGATCTGTCGGGTATATGGCAAATGAAGCAGCCAGGAGTCTGAATGGGTGAGCTGAACCCTTTCCTGACCTACCAACTGGCACCTCATATCTGCATCTCAGGAGAACTCTATTTCTACATGCTTTCCTTCCACTTACATCAAAGCCATAGTTCATGTTCACATGACTTTTTATCATACCATAGAACAAAACAGTCCAGTTGTATAATGGTACCTTTGAGACTAATATATGGAAATGACTGACTGCGATTCATTTAGAAAGCTCAACTCTGCTTGGCGATGTCTGTTTCCAGGGCAAACAAGAATTACTTCAACACAATCCTATGCAGTCTGCCAGCTACATTATTCAGGGAATAGTTTGAATCTTCAAAATATTTACATGCATGTATCTGTAATATTTACACATAAAATCTGTAAATTAAATGCTCATACGCATCATCCGCAAATGAATTTGCAATGGATGCTGTGATCATTTTCCTATTTCTGTACATCTGTGCATCTGCAGCATTGCATCTTTGCATACACTGTTTCTGAAATGCTGCCTATTTCTTCTTGTCAGGGTTCGGGCTGTGAAGCCCAAACCCTGAGCTACCTCAGGGAGAGCAGGAACAGGCAGACAGGCATGGGTCCATGCTCGTGATTCTTTATTGAACAAAAACCAGGACCAAAAGTAAACCAGGCACGGGGGCCGTCAAGAACATGAACAGGAGTTGTAAAGACAGGATACAGGCAGGGTAAGTGAGGCGAAGGACACATGAGGATAAACTAACTTACACCGACTTATATACAGAACTAAATCAAATGGGGAAACACAAGACAGCTGAAAACAAAGGAGACATGTGATACGAAAACAGAATGTCAAAATAAAAGAACCCAGGACCTGAACAGAAAAAAACAGAATAAACAACTAAAAAGCAGCAGCCATTAATGGCCACCGACCGAACCGTGACACTTCTTCATTTTTTTGTCTTTAATCCATTATAATCAGTTCTGGTTTAAGCCATGCCTACGGTGGCCCTGAAGGGCAAAACACGACAACATTTCAGAAAACATGTCGACATTTCAGAAAACACAATGACATTTCAAAAAACGGAAAGGGTAGGACCACACTTCTTGTTTGTGATTAGACATTACCCATGTCACTCACGACAGCATGGGTTCAAGTTCACGTAACATCCGCATTACAAGCCAGGTTTCCATCCAAGGAGTTTTTGCGAAAAAATATTTAGCGCTTACATTGTTTTACAGATATAAATGGGGATATTTTAAAAGTATAATAATGGGGTATCTTTAAAATATAATAATAAATGTGAATGTGTACTGGCAGCTTTATTAGTTTTTTTTTTCTGTGCTGCCCGCGGACCTGTACCACATGACCCACGGCCCGCTACCGGTCCGCGGCTCGGGGGTTGGGACCACTGCCCTAGAGCTCGAAGAAAGTACCCCCCAGTGCGAGGAACCCCACCGGTCTGGGAGAGACCAGGGAATAAGACCTTCTGGGAGGAGGTGGTGGAGAAACACTTCACAAAAATCTCTATCGATGCAGAATTTATGCGCTAAAGTTAAACGTAAAAATATTATGTAGACAGTTATTGATAATTAGCATTTCCATCAGCTATATCGGTAAAAAAAATTGAAGCGCTAAATATTTTTTTGCAAAAACTCCTTGGATGGAAACCTGGCTTGTAATGCGGATGCTACGTGAACTGAACCCATGCTGTCGTGAGTGACATGGGTACTGTCCAATCACAAACAAGAACTGTGGTCTGTCGTGAGTGACATGGGTACAGTCTAATCACAAACAAGAACTGTGGTCTGTCGTGAGTGACATGGGTACAGTCTAATCACAAACAAGAAGTGTGGTCTGTTGTGAGTGACATGGGTACTGTCCAATCACGAATAAGAAGTGTAGTCCTACCCTTTCTGTTTTGTGAAATGTCGTTGTGTTTTGTGAAATGTTGTTGTGTTTTGCCCTTCAGGGCCACCGTACATGCCTGCTACTGACTTGTATCAAAATAAAAGAAGCAAATATGAACAATTTTCTGCAGTGAGCATACCAAATACATATACAAACAGTGTCTTAGTACCTCATACCTGAAAGAATATGAAGTAAAATTGGAAATGAAAGAAAGAAATATTTGTTTAACCCAGAAACAATGATTCAGCTTACACTGATTGAAATACAGGTCATCCTATCAGAACAGATGTAATTTACTGTTACTGGCTCTACCAGCCGCTGCTTTTCAGTTTTGGTCTGTTTCTGTTCATGTTTTTGGGTCTTTTTCTTTGAATCCCTTTTCTGTTCCTGTTTCACATGTCTTTGGTTTTCAGCTGTTTGTGTTTTGCTCACTGATTTCTGTTTGTATTTAAGCCCTGTTTGTTTTAGTCCTCACCATGTGTCCGTCGCCTCATTTAGGGTTTGTATCCTGTTTCTCATTCCTGTTTCTAGTTATCCTGCCGTTTTTTTGCCTTTTCTGAGCACGAATAAACTTATCAGCATGGATCCCTGGTCTGTGCCCCGAGGAGGCTTGTGCCCCCGGCTCTGACATTTACATATAATCTTAAAGGAGTCTTTTTAACTGTGAAGGACAGTGAGGTCATGCAACTATTGGAAATACATAGGAAAATACAGTAAAACATACAGTAAAATACTAGAAAATTGCCTTTTTAGCATTTTTCACTGAGGCTTTGTAGCTTTTGTAGGGGAAATCCTTACTTTCATACAGTACTGCATATGCATTTTATGTCCCTTCCTGACTGGAAGGTCATTGTATTGGACTTTGGCAGGTTAGTGTCTGGTCTTGGACAGGTGACACTGTTGTAGGAACGAAAATCAATGTATAAACATATTATCTCTTTCAACCCTAATGGTGAGCTATCCATTCTTCCAGCTGTGGTGGTAAAAAGGTATTAGTTGCAGGTGGACCACCATCATCCCTTGCTCTGGAGTAATGGTGTATAATGGTCTATATATGCCTTTACTCAATGACTCTGAGCAATCTGACCTTTTTCTTTCAGGCCAGTTTGTTTCTTTTCTCTTAGCCTTTTATTCTAGTTTTTTTCTTTCAGCCTCAGTCCTCAGTTAAATCTCCCTAGGATGCCTAGAGACAAATAAGGGTCTACAAATCAAGCTAGAGGAGCAGGAGGCAGTCGCAAATGGGAGCTGATGTACAATGTGACTGTTCGAACAAGATGGCGCCTTTCGCACTTTGTCAAAGCTGGAGTGGTATAAGCTGGACAAAGGGGGTGGAAAAAAGGCTTTGTGTTAACACCTGCTTGGAGAGCAGTAAATTAAAGCAGGGATGTTGTTTACACAGTCGCGGGCGAAGGCCAGCACAGCCTGCCACTATCCACAGGAGGTGTTTCCAGGCACAAGGGCTTTGGACAAGGTTAAATCAATCAAGCTTCTAGAAAACGGCAATTTTGAAATCTCTGGCACTGGATCATGTGCTAAGTAGTTAATTGTTCAGAGATCTTCAAATCCAGATGTCAAATCCGGTTTCCGGATCTGGATTTTGAAATTGATTATAATACTAGGAGTTGGATTTCTAAAGAGTGAACAAATCCTGAAAAGCATGACTGGGTCCAGTTTGTGGATGGCTTACCATGTCCTGCCATTTAAATGCCTTCAAAAATTTGAAATGCAGAGATGCTAAAACATAGATCCCGTGGTTTCAACTTCCGGTATGATAAAGAAATAATCTGAATAAAAGATCAGAAAAAGATCATCCATTGTGATGAAGGAGGCATGTCCTAGACAAGCATTGTCATGACGAGAAATGTAAAATATCATTTGGTTACTTTTGTCATTCTTTATTACAATGATGTCTATTAGATTATTTGTATTTTTTGTAATGTAGTATTTCCAAAAATATGAATACAAAGTCTGGATTTTGAAGTTCCGGAGACTACAGTAACTTTAAAGATACACAAGATGTCGCGGTCCAGGGGAGGTGTAGAGCCACAGGACCGCGAACCGCCTCAGGTAAGAGAGCAGACTGACAAAAGTGATTCCATGCCTTGGAGGTTTATTCAGACACAGCAGGTTTACAAAAACAGGATGAGGGTAAAGTGAGGACAATGAACCGATAAAACAAAGAGGCATTCACAGAACTTAAATACAGAGACATGACTAAGGAAAACAAGAGACACCTGGGGGAACCGCAAACTGGGAACAGGTGAGGAGGGACACACATGATACACCAGGACTACAAACGGACTACAAAACACAAGACACGTGACAGGAAACCAAAAACGCCAGTCAAAATAAGAGTACAAAACTACAGGGAAACATGAGGAATATAACGAAACAAAAAAACCTGCTCAGGGTACGGCTCTAAGCCGTGACACAAGATAAACATTCAAGTCGGTGAAAAATAAGTTATACACAATATATTTGGGGAAAAAAAAACAGGTAAATAAAAAAAAAATGTTTTTGGCACCTACACATTTTAGGCCCTCAGTTGAAAACACAGTTTTGCGTATTTTAACATACATTTAACATCAGCACATTTTAACAGTCATTAACTGTTTCATCACACTGGCTGAATAACTCAATAACTCATTAAACGGTTGTCTGGTGATCCATATTTTAATTATAACTACAATTATAAATAATAATAATAAATAATAATTATAAATACAATTATACTGGCTTTTGCAGACCAGTGGTGTGTAAATAAGTAAATAAATCTGCCTTATAAAGTATTCAGATAGTGAAGATACATTAAATTGTCTTCTTAGCAAAGAGTATTTTCAGGAAATCTTAGGTGAGTAACATGAAAATGTGGAAAATCTCAAATATATCAACAACTCATTTGGATGAGGGTTAATCCAGCTGCAACATGGCCCTTAACACACCACTGTATGTTTAAGTTGTAGGTTTAACCTGTAGGTTGATTTATTACAAGTTTATTCCAAGGAATTTTGTGACATGCTGACACAACATCTGTGAAGTTCTAAAGTTTTATAACAACTCAATTTGATGGTTACCGCAGGGTTCATTTCGGCCTGTTATGCATGTAGATGACATGGCCTCCCACTGGGATTGCATGTATTTTAACTGCTTCTTTGCTGAAAACAACCTTTTGGCAAAAATCCTGGGAATATACAGCCAAACATCTTACCACACAAGTTGCTCAGCAAGTGCTTAGCATGTTAAAGTATTCTGTTTTTGATTAGTGTGAAATTTCATAAATATGCACACACACACACACACACACACACATAGTGAGAGAGTTCTCTGCACCCGGTCCTGTGTGGTTTTGAGATATTTATCAGACTTGGATGAAGCAAAATGTTTACAAAACATCCCCAATTCAGAGTGATGGATTGGGACATAAAGGAGTGAAAGGCTCATATTGAGAGCACAGCCCCCGCAGTAGTGATGGAATGCGATTTGCGTAGTTTTATGGTGCGATGCTGAGAGTATGTGAAGTGCCTAGAGGTGCAGATCACTGAAATGTGTACTAAATGGCAAAACGCCTAAATATTCAAAACCCAGCAAGAGCCACACAGTCATTCAAGGGGGTGGGAGGGGTGAGGGGACATTTTGTAGTGTGTGTGTGTGTGTGTGTGTGTTTGGGTTTGTGTGAAAGGGAGCATCTCTGTCCCTTTCGACTGCTAAGCGTGAGTTCTGCCTCACATATTCCGTCCCTCAGGGCCAGCAGCCCCATCCACAGCCACATATCAGCTAGACATTTGTGAACTGCTACAGTACACAGTAATAACAGAACACATCTGTGGAAAAATCCATGCACACATGTTTCATTTTGTTTGGATTTTGTGTGTATATATATATATATATTAGGGCTGGGAAAGTTAATTCGTTATTATCGCGTTAACGCATTATTTACTGAACGCCGACAATTATTTTATCCCGCCTTAACGCAGGTTTTTAAAATCCTTTTATTTTGAGAGTCTGTGTATTCCCCGAAGTAACACGAGCAGGGGCGGACTGGGACTTTCTTTACCAGGTTGGGTTTTCGCATCTCGGCCGCATCTTGGGTCTTTTTGCAGAACGCACAGAT
>JBBPDH010000144.1:19524664-19535891 GCA_037974565.1 Clupeocharax schoutedeni
TAATGAGTGAATCTACCAGCGTATAGTGACTCGCAGATCCGGATCACTTTACTGAGTGACTCAGAGGGAGCCGAATCTGAAGAAGGATCCGAGTATCCAGCTCTACCCAAGAGTATCTGGCTGCAGTTCTACATAGTGTAACGTCACATGTCTATACGTGTTAGTTGCATTAAAAATAAAAACGCGTTATTTTTCTCTGTGATTAATTAATTTAATTAACGCGTTAAATTCCCAGCCCTGCATTATTCACTATTATATTGCATTATATTGCTTCCATTCACTGTTAGAAATATTAACCTGTATGATTGAGCTATTAACAAAAACTGTCCAAGGGAGATGGTTAGAATGAAGAGGCTGAAAAATTGACTGTTTTTGATATAAAATGTCATAAGAGGTCCTCAGGGTGAAATAAATAAATGAATGAATTAACTAATTAATTAAAATAAATAAATAAATGTCTTCTTTGACACAAGTTAATGCAGTGAAAGTTGTAGTAACAACATCTTAAGTTAAGCCTGATGACATTTCTGTTGTTCTATCAAGGTTGAGACCTTCTATCATGGTTAATGGGTAATAGGCAAAGGCAGGTGGGAGCTGACACCAACAAATCCATAGAAACAGAATCCATTCCTATGGACTAATCTTCCTCATCAAGCTAATGTTACAAAACAAAAGAAAAATCAATGGCCATTAAGTGGCACTCAACTGAAACTGGAAGTGGACAGAGCTGAGCTGTTTTTTTGGTTAATACGATGGCCAAAATCAGCAATTTTTTAGAGCTGATTGCATTGGAAAAGCTCTCGGATCGATTGAGTTCAGATCAAGTCCATTCCACTCGACTCACATGCATTCGATTGAGGTCACATTGAAACAGGTGCATCTAACTACAGCAACTCAGCATAGCTAAGTGTTTCTCTGCTCTAACGCACCTCAGTCAACTCATCAGCTCCTTACTAATGCCTTCACAGACCGAGTCAGGTGTGCTGAGGCAGAGAAAAGCACTAAACCTGAGGGCCTCCACGAATCCATTCAGCAACACTACAATTAAGCGATCGATCATCTTCAACGCTCGTTAAAATTGATATGCAACTTTCATTTGAAATTCGGATTACTTTATTTTATGTGATTGCATATCGCAAACTATCTGTTGCTATTAATTCATTCATTTATTAGTTCATTCATTCATCCATTCATTTATCCATTCATTCATTCATTTATGTAGTTCAACAAGTCACAGGATTTGACACATCAAAACAGAACTGTATACTGGTCTGATTTTTTCAGGCATGTTGTGCTAAAATACATTTTATTGTCTGGGATGTACCATTTTCAAGGAACAACCATTTTCCTCTCATAGGAATAAATGATTTATGTTCCCCACTTATAACTGCTTAAAATATGGACCATGAACAACCACAGGATTTATGGATAAGATCCTTTGCAGTTGCTTAAGCTGCACAGTCATTGTTGAGTGTTCTTCCAGAAATGGACCAGTTTTATTTGCTATTTTGTTTTCAGCTTCAAGAAAACATTCCAGCAAACATTTTGTTCACTTTACTTTACTTCATTCACTTTGCCAACACAAAACAGCAATTTGTTACCGCTTTGGGTCCTTTAGGCTTCAAAGTGTCTTCCTTTGCTTTCCTTTGCCTAAATTATGACTTGACAGTTTTCATTGCTATGGTTTGAAAACACTTTTGGCTTGAAAGTTTAAACACCTGTAAAGGCTGAGCTCTGACAAGCTCTGATCACTACAATTGTTATTGTCATATAACACCATTTTGCACACAGCTAGCTTTTCAAAGTTCTGTGTCCCATTTATAGATGGAGGTCCACTTTTATATTTCAAGCAATATGTATGCCATGTAAGTCATGTTTCATGCTTCATTCATGAGTTACAACAAACACTCCATATATTCTTTTAAAAAGCTCAGATAGTAGAAATAATAGAAGATAATGTACTTTTCACTATTCAGTCTGTATATGGAAATCACTTGTTTGTCACAAATTTCCAGTTGTATACATCCACCCATTCAGCATACAGAAGTTCAGCTCCATCTAGGACAGTCAATGAGAATGGAGGCCATTTACATTTACATTACATCTTAAAGGCACAAAAACAGACAGTTACAGTACACATGATACTCAATAATTAGTCAGCCAACTCATGCCATGGATCATCCCATCATCCCAGCCCATCCACAGAGATCTAGATCACCCTTAAACTCATCAGCGCAGTACGACAGTTTTTTTTGTATGTAATAGGGGGAGCCATCTAAATGAGATGTGTGATTGTGACGAACCTCTGGGTGTAAATGAATAATGTTCACATAATGTGGTGGTGGCCTAATGGTTAGGATGGTTGCCTCTAGACCAAGAGGTCATGGGTTCTCCAGCATGCCACCACTGGGTTCCTGAGCCCCAGTTGCTCTAGGGAGACTGTCCCCTGTAGTGGCTTGGGACAAATGCCAAAAATGTAAATGATGTAAAGGTTCTCTATCAGATTCAGGCTTCTTCCAAGAACCTTTGTATTATGCAGGGGGTTCATTTAATAAAGACTCATCGCACTTTGCATGGACAACAATTCTCTGAAAGGTTCTTTTCAATTGTTCTTCTGCAGCTTTACACAAAGAACCCTGTCTGGCACACAGACAATGTTGTACAGCCAAAGCCAGTGTTCTTCCAAACAACTTATAAAAAAGTGAAGATATATACAAAATAAAATATAGATGTGACAGTCTATGATTTACATGTCAAGGGAAATGAATTGAAAAAACAATTAGCTCACAAGAATGCTGCAAGTAAACATCGTTAAGAGTTTCAAAATATAGTCCATTTATGGACAATACGCTGCAAAACAGCCCATTTTGAATGCATTGTTTTGTGAATCAAATACCTTGTCACATATTCACCAGTCTAACTCTGCGAATTTTAAATGAGGCACAATATTGGCAATTAAAATAAAGGCCTTTTACATACACGATTAATCTAAAAGTATCAAGACATCTCTTTCAGTGAAATATTTCAGCATCTTTGGGAGCATCCTGACACAGGACTCAACTGCATAAATGCAGCTTGGATTATCTCTATAGGAAAGAACTACCAATGGAGTAATGGACCTTTCAGGATGGAAGTAAGTTAGTAATGCAAACCTAATTATCCAACATTAGTACCTGGCTCAGGACTGAGACTACTGCCAATGCTAAACATGAAAATAGTCACATAAAAGTGTACAGTATCATCACTGTTGTAGCTACATGAATGAGAAGTAATGGCTCCTCTAAGCTTTAACCTGAAATCTTTCTGGTACCCTATAGTAATATGAACCATCAGTGAATTAGCCATAACACAAAAACCACTAGTGGGTGAAGTGATTGACATTGATTTCTTCAGTACAATGGTGCCCTTCAAGTGGTAGGATAAGTGAACAGTCAGTTCTCGAAGTTCATGTGTAGGAAGAGTAAGGAGCAAAAGAGTAATGGGAACCCCAGACCTGTTGTGCATGGAGAGCGAAGGCTAGCCTGTATGGTCTGCCCCAGAACAGCAACTGTGGCACTGCAAGTTGCTGGAAAAAATCATGCTGGCTATGATAGAAAGGGTCAGAACTCACAGCACATAACTAGCTGGGTAACGAAGCTGGGTAGCCACAGAACAGTCAGAATGCTTATGCTGACCACTGTCCTTTGCTGCAAGCACCTACAATGGACAGGTGAGCATGGATAACTGGACCTTGTAGCACTGGAAGAAGCCTCGTCATATTATCACGGTTTATATATGTTTGGAGAATTGTCTTTAAAAAATCAGCAAGTAAAAAAAGTGAATAGTCAGAATTGTATTTAAATGTTTAAAATAAAATTCTTCTGTGGATTCTTTTCTTTCCAGCTTAGACAAACAAAACCTAGTATAGGTGGAAATGCTGACACAGTATGACCAACTTGCCCAAAGTAAATGTGGCAGTGAATTAAATTTCTTATTGGATAGCAGAGGCAGTTTTTTCCTCAGGAGTGATGGTAAATTAATCTGGATAAAGAACGGAGAGTGAAGCAATCTGGTAGAGTGCTGCCGAGTGACGCAAAGTCATCGTCCACCTCTCTGATCCAATATTCATGGCTGAATACAAACAGGAGATCCTTTTAACCTGCGAATATCTGAAGGTTCAGATCACATGGTTTCGAAGGTTGACTGGGTGGGAAGGTGAGTATTTGCTATATACTTATAATTCTGGATATTTACAATCAGGGTTTGTGTAATAATACTTGATTGTTCTAATGGGAAACATATGGAACTCTATTCCAAAAACAGGAAAAACGGCTCATGACAAACTTACATAGATGCTGGTTGTACTAAACAGTTCTGAAAGTTTTTGGGATTAGAATTTTAAGATTTTTTCACTCACATTGGTTTTTGGTATTTGTGGCTGAGTGGGTAGGGAGAACAGAAGGTTGTGGATCGAAATCCCACTGAGGTTCCCTAAAGCCCACTGCTTCACTTGGTGAATGGGTTAAATGTAGAGAAAGAATTTCACACTGTTCACACTGTGTGCTTTCGTATGTTCACATGTGACTATAAGGCACTACTTTACCTAAAAATATTTCCACTGGTGTAGCTGCTCAGTGTTTTTCTGATTATCTATGCAAATGCATCACTGATGTCAAACTACAGTTTGAGTTCTAAAGAAAACACTTTTAAATATGGTCCCGAACTGAAAAAGTTATCAATGTATTTCACACAGTTTAGGCTCTCTAGGTTGAAATTTGAAGTAATAGCACTTAGCCAGGATGTAGGATATTACATAACAATCACAAAGAAGTAGGTGGAACTTGACAGAATACACATTATTCATGAATTTTAGAATGGTTTGAATGAGTCCTTTAAATCAAGCAATTTTATATGAATAATTAATAATCCAGATCCTAAACAGAGTAGTAAGAAGTACAGCACCCTATATTGCAAACAACTTGAGAAAAATGCAGCTCTTCTTTATTTCCAGAATGACAAGCTGCAATTAGGCTACATCACTCTTAAGAATGTGTGAAGGTGTGTGCTTCATTCGTTTCATACTTGTATAGGGGCCCTTGGTTTTTCAAAGGTACAAAGAGATATTGTGCAATGGAAAACAAACAGTTCGATAAAGTCCCTTGCATGAAATAAGCAGACTGAATCTGTTCCATTGTACAGGGATGGATAATGCATTCATAGTTGTCCAAACTCAACTTCTTTTCTTTTGGCACCCTAAATTGTTCAACACATTTAAAGTTTCCTCAGTGGAGAAGAACAGCAACCTCCTGATTACACCAACAAGCAATGTATACATGTGCAGCGGATGTTGGTCTGCATGTGTACTCAAAGGGAGTGACCCATGAGGCATTAGGGATGTTCCCCTCTCTTACAATCTGCATGGTCCAACCCATGACCACTCTCTGACCACCATGCTGACTCTGCAAATCGTGTGTATGTACAACACTTTAAAGACTGCATCATATACAACCACACTAGATTTCAATGTTCTAGATAAAGAGATGAATAAATAAATAGGCGCTCAACTATGCATTAAGATAACTGTTCTGATGATCAGGTCAATAACTAAAAACATAGAATTGTATGATCACTGTATTATCAATTGTACACAGTTGATCATACCACTGAATGGCACTCTAAGTTCTCACAAATCAACAGGAACAGCACAACTAAGTTCAGAGGAGCAGAAAGCAAAAGCCACAAGGACTTACGTGTCTTGCGGCTGATGTGGGTCCGAGCTGGGGTGGTGATGGGCCTTTCAGTGGATGGCTGCTCCTGGGTCCACGTTTGGGTGGAATCATTGAGGACAGTGGGGTTGGATGGTGATGGGCTGGAGGTCGATGTCCGGCCATTGGAGCTGGGGGTGAAGGCTGTGGTGGTCGTAGTGGTGAAGGTGGGGCCACGTGTCCCGAAGCGCTGGGTGGTGCTTTTCTGGGTCACCTGACTGCCTGATGCACCGCTGCCCCTCTGGGATGTGTTAGGAGGTGTCCCAGACCGAGTTTTGCCACGCACTGAAGTGGTGAAACCAGGGCTGATGGAACTGACTGGCCCACTGATGGTTGTTGTAGTGGTGGTGGTGGTTGTGTCAGATCCCTTGGGGAAAGCACTGGGCTTGGACAAGAAGATGGGATCCTGTCCGATACCCTTGGCGTCTACCAGATCTGTGGGCACATAATCCCTCACAGAGCCCACCACAATCCACTTGAGCAGCATGAGGCTCAAGCCCAGGCCAATGAAGCCAATCAGAAGAGGCACAGCACACAGCCAGGTCTGCTGCCGGGGCCAGAAGGCACACCGCAACGTTCCAGCATGCTCGGGGGCTTGGGGCTGCTGCTGCCGGCTGCTCGAGGCCCCAGTACCCTCGGGCTCCTCCAGGATCACCACCCCCGAGCTGGTGGTCACTGCTCCGGAACTTTCACTCATGACCCTCTGTGGGTCAACCCCTGACCCGGGAGATCAGCAGGCACGGGAAGCTCCAGACACCAAACATCGGGGCATGACAAGAAGAAAAAGAAAGCAATCCCACGATGGCCACGCACTCAGACAAGTACACACAAACACTCTTTAACCCCTTAAACTCAGTATTCAGTATTCAGTTATATCTAAAGGTTTTGTACCCTACAGCCACAATGAATGATTCAAAATGACATAACAAAACTACTCTGCAAAGTACACAGGTATGAAAGTGAGGAATGGAATCTGTACCCACTGATGGTTCCTTCGTTTAGGGGGTTAAAGCACAGGTGCAGGATGACATACACACATACTCACAAACACACACACACTCGCGCACACACATACACACACACACAAACGTACACACACCCAGTAGAATTCCGGAGGTTGGAAAAAAAGCGGGGCTTGCAGAATCCGACACGGGATGATCTTCTAGTCCGTTCCAGTTCCAAGATGCAAGCTAGTTGCAGGTCCAAGGGAGAAGCGAGTGAGAGGCAGGGAAATAAGCAAGATGCTGAACGGAGGCAAAAATGCAGAAAGCAGGGCGTATGAGTGTGCACAGAGGCTCTCAGCAGCTCCTGATGCAGTAGCAACACCCCTCTATTAGTGCCCCTCAGATCCCTCTTTTAGAACAGATGGCGCCACCAGTGAAAAAAACATCCCTCAAATTTCACGCCCTTTTAGAGCTTTCATAGTTTTCTTTAGAAGCAGGGAGCTGTCAGAATCCTCCTTTTTCCAATGTCTCATTGGTCATTTGTCTCCTGTCTCGACCAGCGTCTCTCCTTAGCCCTCGCTGACTCAGCTCTGCATGTCCCAAAGAGCTGCGATACCTAGCGTCCCCCTGCCAGGGCAGGACCTCCTACAAATAAGCGCATCATCCATATGGGGTGGGGTGGTGGTATAGGGGAGTCAGAAAGATAATCAAGCTGTACCAGCCCTGTTTCTATGGAGGCAAAAGCCAAATATCCAGCAGCAGAAGAAACAATGGTAGCTATGGCAAGGTTGTAAAAGGCAGTATTGTGTCCACAATCCACTGGGATGAGGAGATAAAATCCATTCTCCCGCTCAAGCAGCTTCTAGTGCTCCCTTCCCGTCAGTCGTCGATGCAGCACAGAGCAAAGAGCATGCTGCTACATTCCGCCACTGCGAGAGAGAGAGAGAGAGAGAGAGAGAGAGAGAGAGAGAGAGAGAGAGAAAGAGGGAGAGAGAGAGAGAAAGAGGGACAGAGACAGAAAGAGAAAAAAAGCTAGAGAGAGAGAGAGAAAGAGAGAGGCAGGGAGGGGGAGGGAGAGCGCTGGAGACAGGAGGCAGAAAAGAGAGATAGAAAGGACAGACAGAGAGGAAGAGGGAGAGAGACAGAGAGAGAGAGAGAGAGAGAGACAGAGGGGGGAAAATTGAATATCTCAGGGCTCAGCTCCACATTCCATCTCTCTCCACTGCAGCTGCTGTCCAGTCCTGAATTCAAGAGTCCTTAATTACACATATTGAATTTGTTTGTTTTCTTGTTTCTGTCTTTCTCTGTCCCAGGACCAGCCGTTATCTCCTGAGGGGCTGATCTGATGCTCCAACAACCCAGCACTGGATGCTCCAGCCTGACAAGCACAGACGCTGCTGCCAGTGTTGATGCCGCTGCTGCTGCGACTGCCGCTGATGCTGGGAGAATGAGAGAGAGAGGGGGAGAGAGTAGCAGTGGAGGATCAGAGAGAGAGCACGGGAGGGAGGGAGGGAGCAAGCGAGCATGTGAGAGAGTGAGAAAGGGGATGAGTGAGAAAGATCTCGTGAGAGAGAGAGAGAGAGAGGGGGAAATAGATGCAGTGGAGAATCATAGTGAGACTGGGAGGGTGGGACTTCACCTGCTTTGTACCTGCTCGGGGAATATTATTCGCCACAGAGACAGAGAGAGGGAATAAAGACAGAATGAGATAGAAAGATTGAGAGAGAGTGAGTTAATGTGTGTGAGAGGGTGAGGGAGAGAGAGAGAGAGAGAGAGAGAGAGAGAGAGAGCGACAGAGAGATCATGAATGCACAAACATTTAGGGCGGATAAGGAGTGCTGTTAGAAGGCATTTGCAGGAGAAATTCAGAAAGCGAGAGAGAGAGAGAGAGAGAGAACAAGAGAGCAAGAGAGAGAGAGAGAGAGAGAGAGAACAAGAGAGCGGGAGAGAGAGAGAAAGAGAGAGAGAGAACAAGAGAGCGAGAGAGAGCAAGAGAGGGAGAGAGAGAGAGAGAGAGAGAGAGAGAGAGAGCCTGACTGACTGATCCGTGCCAGTGTTCTGCAGCATTAACAGACAGAGAGATTACTGAGTGCTGTAAACAGCCTGATTCTCAGCCTCTCTCTCTTGTCTGGGTTGTCAGTCACTCAATCAGACCCACCCCTCACTCGCCAACAGGGAGAAAAGAGGAATGAGAGAAGTAGTATAAAGGGAAGGCATTGAAGTTAGATGTAATTGCATTGTGGTATATTATTTGTTAGCAATATTTTTCAAACACTGTACCAAGGTTATATAACCACCAGTGTTAGTTTAGAAAAATTATAATCTATGTATTCATCAAAAACACAAAGTCTTTTAGAAGTTTAGGATTCTATTTTTTTTTCTTCTTGTATGTTGTTCATAAAAAAAAAACAGAGAAATTTGGAAAAAGATTTAAGCCTTGCTTTATTATACGACATGAAATGTTAGTTTATTTTTGTAACTGGTTGATTCAAAATAGTGTTACAGCAACTGAAAAATAGTATAGCAAATAGAATAGAATTTTCCAAAACACTTTTGTGGTATTGATCAACAAACAATATATAAGCACAGTTATCATCTGGTTCATTCCTTCATTCTGTCTTTCATCTGTTCATTTATTAATTTATTCACTCATTCAAATGACAGTCTACTATTTAAATGACTGAATGCTTGGATCACTGACCCAGAAAAACACAGATGACTGGTTTGCATTGGTTTAAAAAAAGAGTTTAGTGAGTCTTCTTTTTTTATATGACCTCCTCCACAAATTGCTGTTTCTTACCCAAGCAATACATCATAGAGAAGATTCTGCATTTGTTTTCCACTGAAAGCTTTAGATAAAAACGAACCTCCACAAAGCCTCTGTATCAAGACTCCCAGAATAATATTTATCTCATCCAAATGTCTACATGATTATACAAGTTCTATTTGAAAGTAAAATTTAATCTTAGTGGCTCTACATTTGTTTCAAAGCTGGATAATCAGAAGAAGCCCTGCATGGCTGGAAGAATCTCTGCACTGCTGAAATGCGCACACCGCCAGATTTCACTGCTCACTGTGAGAGCTGAGCCTATACACTCCCAATCCTAGATCCTAATCCTAAACGACATTCATAACATGCAACTCCATGTTTAGGAAGGATGCAATTTCTTGATGCAACTTTTTGACATCATAAAAGTGTAACTCTCAACTGCTGGTCACAGAAACTACAAGCTTTTACAAATAATGTAAAAATAACTTTGTGGCATAGCGTGTTTAACATATCCTTTTTGACTTGCCTTCCCCAATAATGGCATTTTAAATAATTAATGATGAGCAGAGCTATAGATGATTTTAAATGGAAAGCTGTTAGAATAGTAAGAATGAAACTATCATCTTGAGGAAGGTAAGATGATATAACATCAACAAACCTCTTCAGACAGACACACACACACACACACACACACACACACGCCTGATTCTCAGACTCTCAATCTTTCTCTCTCTCTCTCTCTCTCTCTCTCTCTCTCTCTCTCTCTCTCATATATATATATATATATATTAGAGCTGGGCCGTTAACGGTGATAATGCGTGTTAACGCACGAGATTCTTATCGCATGATAAAAAAAAAATTGGCGTTACAGCCCCCTCCCCCCGTCCTCACCTGGCAGGCTATGATGAATGGCAGGGTGGTGTTTCGGGGGGGGTTTAATTATCGGCGTTAACGCGCAGATTCCATGCGATTACCGGCGTTAAAAAAAATGATCGATGCCCACCTCGAATATATATATATATTGGTGGTGGGCCGTTATTAGCGTTAATGTGCTGCGTTAATGTGAGACTCTTATCGGGCGATAAAACTTATCGCCATTAATCTATTCACAAATTTGGGTTGACAGCTGGGTCTAAACTACACAAGCTATCATGACTTCTGAAATCCAGGATGGCAGGTTGATTAACCCCCTGAAAGATGCCATGGCCATTAAGCAATATCACTGCCATGAAGAGGGTGCACTTGGTCATCAGGAAAGTTTAGGCAGGTCAAAGTACATAAATGCACATAAATGCCAGGACACAAGATTTCCCAGTAGAACATTACCCTGAATGGCCACCTCTATCATTGCTGCATGGTCCAGTCTTGATGCTTACAAGCCCATTAGGTTAAAAAATCCCCCTTTAATATGATGATATTAAGCTTTTTCTTAAATACAACAGGGTTGGCCCATTGCTTGGTGATGAGACTGTATTTGGCAGTCCATGCGTGGCTGGGAATGAGGATTTACTCATCAGTCATGTATCTAACCTAATGTCCCTCATTAATGACTGACATAGCAGTGTGTATTTGTACCTGTCTGATTTAGGACCCATCAAACTGCCAGCTCACATCAACTCAGTGTTTAGACTAGAGCTATGCCACGGGGCTCCTTCACTATCACGCAAATTCACTCACTCACACTCACTCGTGCGCACACACACACACACACACACACACACACACACACACACCCACACACACACACACACACACACACACACACACAC
>JBBPDH010000144.1:19542414-19558649 GCA_037974565.1 Clupeocharax schoutedeni
GACAAGACCTGACAGGGGACTAATATTCAGGGGAAAGGGAGCGGTGTGCGCGGGGAGGAGGTGAAGCAGCCATGACAATAACCAAAAGTTCCATAATCAACACACTTAATTTAATCTACTGCAGTAAAAAGAGCCAAACCAGGTATTTGATGGAGCTGCATGTAAAACTGTGCTTTCTTGAGGAAAGAGGTCTGGAAAAAGTGAACACTTTGCCACACATAAAACCACGATTTACTGTATAAATGTCTGTATTAGTTGTATATAGGTGTTATAACACTAACATAGCATCACTGCCCAGCAGTAAACAGCTTTAAGGCATAATTTTCTCAAGTGCCTAAGACTTTTGCACTGTACTTTATACAGTATATATGAGGCTACAATAACATTTCATCATAGCAAGCAACAGGGCTTCTGTCTGCACTGCTGTAGAAGGTTAGAAAGGTCAAACAAGGTAGATGCCTTAAAAAATAATGAGATACAATTTATGATGTTAGCAGCCCTGTATTAATTATTAGCAGTATCTATAATGTTTATCTTCGGTAATGCAACGATAAGTTATTGTACAGTCTACTTGTCACTGTTGGCTACATCCACTCTGATCAGACTGATCAGCCATGTGTTGTTAGTGACTTCTCTTTCTCTCTCTTTTCTCGAGCTCTACTTTTCTCTCCAGCTGTGGGCTGGGCATGGAGCCAGCTGCCAACCCAGGGTGTGAGAGTAAAAAAAGGGACAGAGAGAGAGAGCGAGAGAGAGAGAGAGAGAGTAAGAAAGACAGAGAGATAAACAGAAGATAGGGCAGGGAAGAGCACAGACAAGCAGAAGAGAGAGATGCAATCTTTACCATTTACTGCCCACTCTTCAACTCCCAAGAGAGAACAGTGGACGTCATCCAATATCAATCATGCACACACAAACACACACACACACACACACACACACACACACACACACACACACACACGCACACACAAAGTCTAGTGCCACATCTTCATGAAGGAGGCGGAGGGGGGGAATCACATGCACACACTCCCACAGATCGATTTGATGAGAAGGTTTCACAGGAGCCGCACGCAATCGCCTCCTCAGACATAACACACACCTACCATGCCTTATCTCTCATCAGATCACATACAAAGCTTTTGACTATTTAGTCAGCCTTTGCCTTAGTCAATGGATTAGCGAGTTTGAACTCGGTGTCACATGTATGGTGTACACTTAAAAACTAATTGTATTGTCTTTAAGGAGACCATAACCTGTATGTTTTGTTTATTTTATTAAAACACTTGTGTGTGCTAAAGAATGTCATTTTTTTTTTCACCTTCCTTTTCTAATCTCATTTATTAATTAACAAGACTGTATTTGTTACTTTAAGTTTGATATATGTAAATGACATTCATTCTGATTGGCCACTCTGTACCCCATTAAGAAGCAGTATGGGCTGAAACAATCTTAATAACTTTAATATTTATGAGTGAAGATGCTGACTCTGCGCTGTTGGCCTCAATGGAAAAGTGTGGCACAATTGAATTAAGGTCACGTTTGATTTATTTTCCATATGCATCATATTTTTCTTCCTATTGTGCACCCTGGTACCATCTATTACCAGTTAAGCAATGTGCAAGCACCTGGTTGTCCTGTTTCACTGGGTAGTAAGAATGTTTTTTTTCAGTAAAACTATTCAAGTACATTGACTGAATGAGCCAATGAATGGTTTAACTTTACAATCATTTGAGGCAGGAAGAAAATAATTCCCCATGTTTAACTAGAGAAGTGAAGCTTCCTAACAGAATCTTAAATGCATTACTGAAAGTCCTACTTCCCCTGTGAATCTACTCTATATCTGCAGAGTCATCATTACTGCCAGGCTGCCAGGATCTCAAGGTGTACAGATCAATATTCAGTCAATTTTTTGACACACTTCAGTAGGTTCTGAAGGAATAGATGCAAATAAAAATAAATGCAAGTAAAAGAATGCCATGGCACCCGTAATGTTATTTATGACTTGAAGAACATAGAAAAATTCCTGACTTATCGATTTACTCCAGTCCATTAATAAACATCAATTTAGTCACAATAAAACTGCATGGGAGAATAGGCCTTTTTAAGACAACAAGTGTGTATATTATTGAATATCTATACAGAACCATTTTGTATTTTAAAGATTATCCAAAAACATATATAGACATAATTGTTGCGATATGACAATATGTGACACATTACCTGCAATGCACATTGTACAGTTACATTCATAGCATTAGACAGGCACTGTCATCCAGTGCTTTGTAGTCCACACGAAAACATGCCCCTCACACTAGTAAGCCCAGGGTTAAAATTAAGAGTTGCTAGCAGAGTAAGATTGCTGGGCCGTGTGTCCTGTCAGATCACACCTGCAGAAGACAGTTTTACATAAGTAAAAAGGTTTGTCTTCGGTCACCATTTAAAACAGTAAGGGTCTCTGCAGTTTTGACAGTTGTGGGAAGTTGGTTCAGTGCCAAAGCTGAGGTGTATGTCTTTGCCCTTTGATAAAAAGTGGATCAAGGCTGTTCTTGATGTTCTAAGAGGGCGAGCTGTGACCTGTCGTGTGATGAACATAAGGCAAGTGTTAGAGTTTTAAATCTAATGTGAGCAGTCATAGGGAGCCAGCGAACTTTGAAATAGCGTGTAAGAATTTGGGTGTATTGAAGACAAGATGTGCTGCTGCATTCTTTATCATTTGTCTTGTGGAAGGCCAGCCAGGATCGAGTTACAGTAGTATAGTGTGGAGTGGCATCAGTTGTCAGGAATGGTAAAACTCTCCTGGTGTTAGAAAGAGGATATGAGCAAGATCAGGAGAGTTTTTGATGTGGGAGTGATGACAGCAGTTCCAAAAATGACGAACAGGTCAGGTCTGGGGGTTGCATGTCTGGGGGTGTACAGGAGCTCTGTTTTGCTGGAATTTAGCTTCAGGTGATGTTTGTCATCCAGGATTAAATGTCATTCAGACATGCAGAGATCCAGTCTGAGATCTGAGAGCCTCCAGGAAAAAAGGAAAGGATGTGTCGAGTGTCTTCGTGGGACAGACATAGATCTTTCCTATGGTACTTGGTAACTGTGACCCTCAGGATAGGACACAATATATTGCCATGCAGAGTGTAAGCCAGGAGGATCTGATGGATCTGCTGGTTGATAGTATTAAAAGCTGCAGAAAGATCTAGAAGAATTAGAATCAAACACAGCTTGGGTCATGGTGCCTATTTTATGATGGGAATAGACTGCGTTGGTTGTGCACAGCATGCTCCAAAACTTTGGAGATAAAGGAGAGAGAGATCCGGGGCTGTAGTTGTTCACATCAGTGATGATTGGATAAAGGTTGTGTTGTAGGGCTGCAGAATGTCAGGAACTGAAGACCACCATCTGTGGAAAGTGGGGTAAAGCAGGTGGTGCTAGAAAGTGGAGGGCACTGATTTTATAGGTACCCATGTTGTCCAACATGTGCCAGAAATGAACAATGCAAGTATTCCATCAAAGAGGAGGTAGCATCTTCTCCTTGGGCTACAGACTACCTTAAAGGTTGTAAAAAGCAGGTCACATCCCCACATTACTTTCTTTCCAATGTGTCTGCCAGTCCAGGCAGACCTCCTAAGGGAAAAAGACTAAGAAACTCACCTTCTTTGTTCCAGAGAGGGAAGAAAGGAACTTGAGCAATATTAAATAAGTTAGCAAAATTAAGCTTAGAAATCTGAATAATCTCTCAACAAGCCATGAAAAAAGTCAAGTTTGCAAAAGGTGTTTCTGTGGCCTTAATAAAAGTGGTGCAACCCAGTGCTTCGTTTAAACTGCTGAAAACCAAATGAATTTCTCAGAAGTCACTAGACGAAATTTTGCATACAAATGTGCCCTCCACACTTCCGCAGAAACTTTGTGGATAATGGACTGAACTTGGACTGATATTTGCACAAATTTTTAATAATCACATGAGGTCAAACTTTTATATCTAGGCACAGAATGGCACAGCTTACCTTTAAATGTTTTTAAAAGTTTTTCCTATTTTCCTATTCCTTCTTGCATTCTTAAAACAATTACACATTTGAAAGGCATGCCCATGTTTTTTATTACAGCATCTGTAGATTATTGTGAGAGGTCTTTATAAATAAAGTTTGACTGACAAAAGTATGGAGAAACGTATGTCATACAATTTCACAAACAACACGTGCAATGTTTCTAGTTTATATGGCTTAATCCATTCATGCAGTTTACATAATGCAGTTTGAGGTGTGTGATTATTTAGGTTTTTCACAATCCTAACAGTTACACATATGTTCCCCTAGGTTGTTAGATAGCATAGCACCAGTGTATTTGGGGTAAGTGTAAAAAATATGTTTTTGTGCTACTAGAAAGAAAATGTTAAAATGCAAAACTTCAGATAAATGCAGGGCGTTGATGGACAGTGTAGGTGCACAACAAGTGCAAGTGAAACCTGCAGTGGTGTAACAAGTCCCAAAAATCTTCCCAAACAAACAAACAAACCAAATGAGGGGAGTCACCCAGAGTGACAGGCCAAAGGTATGTCTGGGGCTTACCTTTGCAGAGAGCGCGAGGGAGATAAGGCCGCATGAAGCCGATTATTCCACTGCGTCTGAAGCCATTGCAGCTCAAGAACACTCACTTGCGATTTGTTTACTCAGCAGCGCTCTGTTCCAGAGCAGTGGAAAGAATAAGATATGGAAATGTACGTGAATGCACCCACAAGCCGAAAGTTGCTCAAAGTCTGTGAAAGCAGGATTCTTACAGGTGATGTTTATGAGCAAAAATATTACGTTCAGTGAGTTCAGAACATCCACCCAAGAATTCGGGGCCTACTGTAACACTGGAGGCATCATCTATTATTTGTCAACTTCTCCTAAAGCTGCTACACTGATGGTAGCTGTGAAATACAGACACAACATCAAAGCGAATCTGCCAAAGCTAAAAATACTAGAGAAAGTCACCCCCGGATGTGTGGATAACTCTACGCATGCTACCAAAACTTGCAGGTGAGTGGCTAGGGATGACTGAAGTGGTCAAGTCCAAATGCTGATCTGAGTGGATCTGTAAGCCTGGACAGTGACAGTTACAAAAAGGCCAGTAATAGATACCTTACAGTATGCTTTAACTGAGCACATGGAGAAAAAAGATTGCAAACTTTTTAAAATGAAAGGTTCTTTCAAGTGAAGCCTTAGAAGCCCCGAACTACTGTTAGTTCACTAAAGGTGTGAAGTAACTTTTTAAGGTCTTAAGAGCCAAAGACAGTTGGCATTCAGCACCCTCAGAGAAAATTCAATGTTTTTTTTTTTTTTTTTTTTTTAAATATCCGGCCACTGAGTAGAATAGACTGTGACGTACAGGCCTCGTCCGCCACACCCCTTGTCCTGGTACCAGGTGGTTAGCAAGGCAATCAGACGCACCTGAACGGAATGTATCTCTGCTGCTCAGAGCCGTGCCCAAACATAAACAACCAGCACGACTGGATGTGGCAGACAAGGCCCGGACGTCACAGTCAGCTGTACCCAGTGGCGCGAGGTTTGAAAGTAGCCAATCCGATAACACTGTGTATTTCTACTTGCTGCTGATTGGCTGCTGCCATGTGATGCTGCAGTCTAGAATTTCCCCCATGGAGCGTTTCAAGTGTTCTCATGTTTTTCGTTTTGTTCTTCTTAAACCCCTGTATTTTTATTACTGTAACTTAAATTAATGTATAACTGTATTTACCTGCAAATACCAAAGAAAACATGCATGCATGAATTACAGAACAGTAAATATGGGGTTAACGTCTATATTTTACATTCTTGCACTGTGGGAGTTCAGTGTATACTGAACAGTATGAATACAGGTTTACCGTTACATTTTCTTTATGGCTAATGAGTTTAAACTTAAATTCAAGTGGTTTGGGAGCATATTTGGGGATATATTTAGGGCCCTATAAAAATCTCAACAATGTGGTTTACTGTATTACTATACAACATAATAGAATAGAATAGAATAGAATAATTTAACATAATACAATATAATATAATAGACTTCTAGAGGGACGTTGAAGTGATTGTCCAATCCTCAACAGATCACTACAGCCATCTGTGGCCAAGTGCTCGAGAGATCTCAATTGGATTCAGCCTCTCATTGTAGGAAGGATGCCCTTCCCTCCCCCAGCCACCATCAGTCAGCATGAGTCTGTTGCCTGACGTAACAATATTTCCAGTCAACACCCCTGCAGTTTAAAAAGATGCAGTAATGACGCAGGAAGGAATGGGGGAAGCATGTGGTAGCCTTCAACCCGTTAGTGTTGGTGGATCATACATATGAAGTCATACTTTATTTAGATGGTCCCTTATAGATGATTCTAAAATTCTTATTAACAAACTGTCTATTTAAATGAAATGGATTATCAACATAGTTGCAGTTACATTTAATATTAGAATTTAATTTACATATTGGATTAAGACTAGAGTGTTGTTCCCCATTAGTATGCTACCTCATTCTCTCTGTCCCATTCTCCCTCTCTTTCTTTGTCTTGATTACTTTGGCTTGAGAACAGGTTCAGGTGCATAAACCTATTTTCCACTCCATAGGCCAATTCTGTCTCTAAGCACATGAGGTTAGAGTACAGGTCCAATGCACTGTCCTTTTAGGTAGACCAGTCTAGTCTACTGTAGATGGCCTTCTTTGTTTGGTATTCAGCTAGTTAGTTAGTTACATGAATAAAATACAACCCTGAGTAGTTGTGTTGCTGTTATTTTCTCTGGTACTGTCTATGTTCTCTCACCTAGGTATAATTTGTTTAGCTTGTCTCTAGGGTTGCCCATTAAGTGTTTGTCTTATATGCAACATCCTGGATGAATTCTATTTGCTTTTCACTCTCGCTCCTGCCAATCACTTGATTTCTACAACATCAGTTTATCATTTTCATTTGTTACTGTCTGTGCTCACTGCCCTAGACTACTTGCCCATTTACAGCATCATCACACCATCTACTGACAATTTAAAGCACTTTAAAGGCAGAGCAAGAGAGAGAGACAGAGAGGCTGATTGCTGATCCTCATTCTCTGTAGCTGCTCGTCTCATTGTGTGTGTGTGTGTGTGTGTGTGTGTGTGTGCTGCACACATGGTCAGACTGAGTGACATTTCGGAATGTCTCTCTGGAATACTCACTCTTTCAAGGTGATGTCACCTCAAGAGCAGCTGGAAAGCTAATGCGTCGTCACTGGAGGACGTGACACAGCAACAAGCTCCAAATCACAGCCAGTGGTAAGGAGAAAAAAGAAGGCTCATGTTTTAGCAATGAGTGCACCACTGAATCACTAGGTTCTAACATAACAGAGCAACCAGATGGAGCAAGAGACAGAAAATATGCTGCTGTGCTTATAGATGCAATACAATATGTAGCCCCATGGGGCCACATCTGAAGAATACACCTCTGAGGACATCTTATTAAAGTTTCAGTGCTGATCTGTGTCTGGAAGGAGGGCACGTGCCCCCTAAAATCCACCTTCAAATTCTTCTAGTTCTTGCTTTTTTAATGTCCTGAGTACGGCTGACACCACAACTAAATCAATGAACAAGCTAGCTAGCGGTACTGTTAGCTAGAGTTCATACCATGTCTCCATTTTAAACAATTTGAGGACAAGCTTCTTCTGAAGGCAACAAGGTACAGTTATCTGCATGACTGAAACACCAATTTTGGGCTCCAACTTTGCAAGGAATTTAACTGCTCTCGAAAAACCATGGTTATCCTAACATATTTTTGTGATTAGATCTGTAGGACTATACAACACACAACATAATCAAAGGCTAGATCAAAAACAAGTATCCATGTATTAATAGTACATAGTCACATAACAGTACATAGTCTTTTTTATTTTACATTTTTATGAAAAAAGATATAGATATATAATATAGACTTAGCTCGAGCCTTCCCTGAACCTTGGGAACCAACATTTTAAACTTTGTGGTGACAGGAAAGCTAGAAGCTCCTCAACATCACCAAATACTAAATGAGTGAGTATAGAACATTTATGATGGTACATTGGGTAGCATCACCTTGCAGCACCCCAAGATTCGGGGTTTGATTTCCAGGAGGTTCATTTGTGTGGAGTTAGCATTTTTTCCCCTTATCTACATGGGTTTTCACCTACAGTAAAAAATAAGCATGTCGGGTATGTGATTTTTGCCCTATAACTACAGGGACAGGCTTAAGTGTCCCTTGTCAAGGATAAGCTGTTCAGATAAGGGATGGATAAAAATACAAAAATTTGGTCTTTACTAAGATTAACCACCCAAAATAGTAATAAAATGGTCTTAATCAATGATTGTACATATGTAGATGTATGAATATTGTTATCAAAAGCAAGAAAAAATATCCAAATAGATGTTAAACAATTTTAATGCTCACTGGACCATATGTTAGAAACTCTTATAGGTCATGTCATGCTGGTATAGCTACCTACTATTTCTTAATGACTAGAATTAGCAGAATGCTCATGCCATATTTAACATATCTAACAGTGTCCAATGTTTGTTTTCCAATATAACAGAGACTTTTGTGTTCTCACAAAGAGCAAAATACATGGCCATATTTACTCGTGCACACATTTGTATACTAGAAGAGCAGGCAAGTGCAATGCCAGGCCCTGTGGCCATTCTAAAGGCTTTTGAGAGGAAGGTGTGAGGAGCATTTGAGCTCTGTCAGCGCGAGCTTGCCCTTTACAGTGACATGCTGATAGGGGTTGCCCAGCAGAAGGAGTGCCAGTGGCGGGAGACACCGACTCCATATGCTTCCCAGAGGGGAGGGGGCCTCACCACCCATCTCCCTGCCCAAGAAACCTCTTGCTGTGCTAACGGGGTCAGCTCAGGGTTAATTCTTCCTTCAGGGTCACAAAGCGCCACACTGCTCAAAATGCAATATTCCCCTGGTAGTGCACCATCTACCTGCCCACTATATTCTTAGGGGTCACATAAAGATAAGGGCAGTGCCCTAATGCAATGTAAGCTGTAAATGCAAGGCGGAATGGTTCCACCTGCCACAGCTGTGTTTGGATAGTGGCCTGCTCACTTTGGGCTAAGATTGAAGAGTAGAGATGTTGAATTGGTCCACAAATAAATGAAAAAGATCACTTTCTCCACTGTAAGTATCTCAGTGACTGTAGTCCATAGGTATACCTAATTTAATGCATAGTGAATTGCCCAAGCAAAAGACATTATTTAAATCACTGTTTTTATAATTCCCATTTAAACCTTATTTTTAGGTCAGTATTCAATTAAAATATAAGCAAAGAAACAAAGGAGAAAGCACAATCAAAACTGGACAGTACTAACATACTGTATAGTTATATTTTATATCGAAATGTAGTTGAATTTACGTTACTATTAGTAAATTATGTATTTCTTAATATTTTTGGATCCACCGACCTCAGAGGGTTAAACGACCATGTCGGAAGACACATCCTGTGATCTGTTTCAGAAGGGTCAAATTATTGGCATTCATCATGCAAACAAAACATCTAAGGATATTGCCGAAACTACTAGAATTGGCTTCTAGCAGAACTGTCCACTACATTATTAAAAGCTGGAAGGATAGTGGGGAACCCTCATCTTCGAGGAAAAAATGTGATCAGAAAAAAATGTAAACGTTTGCTGAAATCAGAATGTAATAAATAGAAATAATGGTTATGTTTAATAGTAATAGTATGAGCATTTCCACACAGACTATGTAAAGGGAATTCAAGGGTTTGGGACTAAATAGCTGTGTAGCCTTAAGAAAACCACTTATCAGCCAGGCTAACTGAAAAAAAGCCTAACGATTGGATGAATGGACTGGAACGAATGGAAGAAGGTCATGTGGTCTGAGTCCATATTTACACTGTTCCAGAGTGATGGGCGCACCATGGTAAGAAGAGAACCGGATGAAATGATGCACCATCATGCCTAGTGCCGACAGTACAAGCCTGTGGGGGCAGTGCTATGATCTGGAGTTGCTGCGCTTGGTCAGAATATATATACCTGAATATGCTGAATGACTTTTCCATCAGTGGATTTTTTCTTCCCTGATGGTACAGACATATTCCAAGATGATAATGCCAGGATTCATCTGGCTCAAATTGTGGTTCAGGGAGCATGGGGCATCATTTTGACGCATGAATTGGCCACCACAGTGTCTTGAGAATATTTGGGATGTGCTGGAGAAGACTTTGCACTGTGGTCTGCCTCTCCCATCACTACTATAAGATCTTGGCGACAAATAAATGCAACTCTAAATGGAAATAAAAGTTTATCAAAACGATGCCACAGTGAATGCATGCGGTAATCACAGCTGAAGGCAGTCTAACGGAATATAAGTGTGTGCTCTTTTTTGGACGGGCAGTGTATTGACACTATTATATTACTAGTAGGCTAAGAGCCTTGTAGCAGGTTTTGGAACACCTGTCTGATATAAACACCTGACCACGTTTAAACAGATGTGTTATGGTCCATTCCGCTTCAACCCACCACTTTGTCCCCACCATTGCCCACTCCATTATCCATGCAGCCTGCCTCTGAGATATCACAAAGGACGCACTGAAATGAGGCACAGAAGTCTGGCATTTGTGTGTGTTTTCATGTGTGTGGCCTGCTTCAGTTGGGCAAGAAAATGTCCATTTCAAATGGACGTCCACATGGAAGGAGACAGCACATCACGAACATACATGGAAGTTAAAACGGAAAGCATGACCTGAGACACAAGCTCTATACCAATAAACACAAGCTTTGACTGGGATAGAACAGGCAAGAAAAGAAAAAAATGTTGTGCCTGTGGAGCCAGCATTCCCATTTATACCTTAATGTATTTTGCTCTAGATAGGCTTACTGTTCAATATGTGTGACAAGTATTTGCCCCATACAATCTTCTTATGCATTCTGATGTGATTTATAGCATGGGGGGAAGAGGGCAGAACACAAGGCAAAGAACAGGTCAGTTAGCCGTTCTTTTATTATCCTACTGCTTTGATACTGAATGCAAGTGGACATTTTATTCACACTGTCCCACCCTCAAGGTTTCTAGTGCTTTGGCCTTGATATTGCAAACAGCCATTTAATGCTTCCAACATTTAGATCATTCAAATGCAAAGCTGGCAATCACAGGAGGTTTGTTGATAAACACTGCCATCATGGAAAGGGTTGTATTGATAGATATAGCATTAATGTTTACTATGCAATTCTATAAGGCAGTGGTCACCAATCGTGCTTCTGGAGATCTCGTTTCTTGAGAAGTCTAGGTCTGCTATCTTCGTTCAGTAAATGAAGCACTGAGGTCCTGATGTACTAAACCTTTGAATGAATATTTGTCCAAAATGTCAATTAAATGACCTTGTATGTGGCATATTTAAAGTTACTTCTTCAGTAATAAGTCCTATCGTTGCTGTTGTTTATCATCTGACAGAAACCCACTGGCTCGGCTGCATCTTTTTACAGTCATTGACGTATCTAGTGCTTCCAGAAGGCCTAGTGTGACATTTTCCCTCATGAAATTGGTCGCACTCATTGTAAATCAAATTGTGATTGGTTGATTCCTGTCATTTCTTAATTGTCATCATCAATTAGAATCTCGTGGCCTCCTCTGGATGCCTAGAAAGCCTTGAACGTTCCCTGCTGACTTTTGCAGTAGTGCCTCTAAGACAAGGGGACTTCCATTAAGAAAGCAAGCAGGCAAAGGCACAAAAAAAATATTTACTAACAGAATAACATTATTTCAATTTTCAGAACTAGATATATGTGTACCATGACACTATTATAATACACTACACAAACAAATTCTATTGTTTCTTTACCACAATTTCCCCCTTGTAGGATGTTTTGGTGGGACAGAACTTTTATTAACGCTGCTATCTCTTTATCACTGAGCATTCATTTCTGCTTGGAGTTGTTTTTCACTGCTGATTTTAAACCCTGTACCTCAAGAGCAATAGTGGGCTGTGTGCAATTTGCATAATAACAACCAGCCTAAGTAAACCAACCATTAATTTAAGGCTCATTGAGAACATGTATTGCTGTCACATGAAGGCAGATTTTACAGGGAGCCTGAGCTAGTACATACACCTGGCCTCGAATGCAACTAAAGAAACATACAAGCAGCATTGGCTTTTAACACACTTAGAGAAGCTGAAAGAATTTTTGACACCGTCAACTTGACACTGTCTGTTTCACCAGACTGAAATGTACAGAGCAGCAATGGAGTTACAATTATCTAGAAAAGACCTCAAAGCAAGAACTTTAGAGAGAGGTTTATAATGGCAGTCTATTAAAATCTGAACAATCTGAACAATCTTAGCTTAAATTAAAATGGAGGACTACAATAAACAATGGAAAACAGCCTTCATTTTCAGCCTTTATCGCCATGATCACAGGACTTGCTTAGTTTGCAGGTTTCATATAAATATCCTATGCAACAAAACATTTTAACCTATAAACAGGAGAAACCCATAACCAATGATTAGCTGTATCACAAGCCACAGATATGCCTGTGACACACTTTTTTCCAAGGCAAAAAATCTGCCAATTAATATTCCTTGTGAGCTATTAAACTCAATCTCAGCTATTCACTCCTCTATCCCATTCTTCTGCCACCAGACTTCAAATGATATTTTCACTCCACAATACTTGTACAGAGACTCATCTGTAGCAAATGACATGATGGGGGTCTCTTGAGAAAGAATGGGATGAAGTCTGTACATGAGCTGCAGCAAATGAAATCACTTCATTCTCCAGTTTTGCAGTCTCCAGATATTTTGCTTGTTTGGAGAGTAATGGCACTTCAAGCACACTCTTAGAAAGCTAGGCTACAGGACAGCACTGGACAAAGTTCTGTGGCCACTTGTATAAAACATTTGCAAATATTTGGCTTAAGTGGCCAAAAGTGTGTTGGGACTGTTGTCTCACAGCAAGAAGGGCCTGGGTCCGATTCCCAGCTGGGGAAGCTGAGAGGGAGTCCCCTCTGCGTGAGGTTTTCATGTTCTCCCTGTGCCTTCCAACAGTCCAAAGACATGTATTTGGAGATGCTAAAGTTCCCCTATGTGTGACTGCGTTTAACATACAATGAACTGGAGCATTTGGCTGATGCCCTTATCCAGACCAACTTACCATTATTAGTTATAGGGACAGTCCCCCTAGAGCAACTGAGGGTTAAGTGTCTTGCTCAAGAACACAATGGTAGAAAGTGGGGGGTTGAAACTGCACTTTTTGTAGTTCTTTACCCACTAGGTTACTATCCTCCTGGACTGGCAACATTTCCTTGTGTTTCTCTGTCTTTTGTCCTATGAGTGCTCCAGGATCCCCATGACTGTGGTTCAGAAGAAAAATGAGAAGCTGCTGAAAACTGAATATAAACTTTGAGTCTAAAATTCTGTGGACAATTTCGTCTAAAATGCAACCATATAGTGGACTGGAGCAACACCTCAAATATGACTGTAGTATTATGGCTCACAGGAGGAACATTGAAGGCAAAAGTTGTGGACATTGCACTTCACCTATAAATTCTTGCTGGGAAAATAATTTATAGGTGAATTTATTTATAACAGTGTTCATGTTCGCTGCCTGAGTGCATTTACCTTTACATTTATGGCATTTATCAGACGCTTTTATCCAAAGCGACTTCCATTCCCTACCTACAGGGGACAGTCTCCCTGGAGCAACTGGGGGTTAAGGGTCTTGCTCAGGAACCCAGTGGTGGTGTGCTGAGGGTAGGATTCGAACCTATGACCTCTTGGTCTACAGGCAAGTATCCTACCACTAGGCCACCATCACCCAGTGCTGTTAGATGTCTGGGTGTCACCAAACAAGCAAGATTATTTGCAATGCTTGCCATCATATGGTCTGGTTCTTTGTCATGGTTACACTTGTTGCACCTGAATATAAAGTTTGAAGCATGAGAAATATTGTCTTTGCATTTGTTTCAAATTGAAGTTCAGTGGTAGTCTCCTCGCCTAGCATTTAACAATCCAAATGGTTGTGTAATTAGATCAGCACTGAATTTAGCTAAGCAGAACAAACTTCTGAGAAGAGAAAGAGCCAAAGACTAAAGGGATCAATTAGCAGACAAACTATCACCAGGGTGCAGTGAGGAGGGAGCAAATTCAACTTCACAACCAGCTGATCCATCACAGATAAAATTGCTTGTCGTAAAACCTTTTTTGCGACACATTTTCTTTTTAGTAAATGTCCATACAAATGAGCAGTTAGTCTCAAAGGGCTAGATGTGGTTCTGAAACAAGAATATACATCATTGCAGCAAAATATGCCACAAATAAAGGTACATTCCCTTTAAAATCCAACACAAAGTGAATATAGACTGTGGCCGCTTAAAACCAATAAGCTTAAAAACCAAAGCCCCTGCCCCCTTCCAGAAAAACGATCTGCCAATTCTTTCCATGTCACATTTACTCCTACTTTTTTTGACTTAACTGTGACCTGCACTGGTAACCCATCATCAGATTTAATTGCTATTTCAATTATATCTACTAAAACAAAACTACAGCTTAATGGGGCTATTTTCTCCTTTTAGGTGTTATCTGCACACACAACACATCTCTACAAGCTTAATTAAAACACAGACTTCATGGTGCAACAAGATTCAGATGCTTCCATGATCACACTGTATGGACTGTGTGTTTATTTAGTATTTTATTTACTTGTTATTACATTGTTCATGCCCACATATCAATACGGATTCTAAAAACCTGTATTGATATGTGAAAATCTGGAAGAGACTGAGAAAGAGTGCACTGCCCTCATTATCATTTGGTCTCTGGCCAACAAGATGGACAGTCTCAGAGTAAGAGTGACTTTCCAATGGGACTTAAAGGGCTGCAACTTTTTGTGCTTTACTGAAATATCCAGACACAAATATCCAAACTGTAATTAAACAAACAGACAAACAATGCCACACTTTTACCAGCATGTCTTGTGTCCAATTAGGGGAGTGAAGTGAAGTGACCATTTGTCATATGTGAACACACCACAGCACACAGTGTCACAAAAAAATTCTTTCTCTGCATTTAACCAATTCACCGAGTGAGGCTGCAGGCAGCCAGGAACACAGCGGCTGGGGAGCAGTGTGTGAGGACGGTGTCTTGCACAAGGATAGCTCAGAAGTGGGATTCAAACCCATGATCACAGGGCCAACTTCCTAACCACTAGCTGCCCCTAACACACACTGGGACACCATTGTTCTGTTCACTGACCACAGGTCAGCTTAGTCCCCAATAGACTGTTCACCAAGCTGAGGGACCTGGGACTGAACGGTCATCTTTGTTTCACTTTGCTTCACAGGCAGACCACAAGTGATGAGAGTTGGTGGTTATGGTTCCAGCACTATCACACTCAACACAGGAGCTTCACAAGACTGTGCACTCGGCCCTACACCCAGTGTGGTCACACACAGCTCCCATTCCATTGTCAATTTCACTGATGACATGGTACTGCTGGGCCTCATGTCCAGCAATGATGAGGAGGTGAGCAACCTGACATTGTAGCATCAAGAGAACTGCCTCCAACTGAATGTCAGCAAAACCAAGGAGCTGGTGGTGAAATTCAGAAGGATACAACAGTAGCCTCACTCCCCCCTCAACATCAACAGGACTGCAGTGGGGAGGATGAGCAGCCTCAAATATCTAGGCGTTCACATCTCTGAGGATGGGACATGGACTGAACATTTTCAAGACCAGTCCATAAAGGTTAGGCAGTGTCTTCACCATCGAAGACACCCAACAAAACTGTAAATCTTTCCTGCATTCATAAGGACTTTGTACCCTCTTGCTGTAGAAAGTGTCCTGACTCAGAACATCACCCCCTGGTTAAAGAACAGTTCTATACAAGCCATGAAGTCTACAGAGAATAATCCAGGTGGCGGATGACTGCAGCAGATCAGCTCTACCATCTCTGCTAGTCATTTATACCAGGGATACAGGACCAGAGCGACCAGAGTCATCAAAGGCTTAGCTCACCCCAGCAACCCCATTATCTCACAGCATTAACTAACTATAACTATCTCTACCTCACTGTACCTGCAGTGTGCAAGTCAGCAAACTTGCACACTGCACTTAACAGAGCACAGACATTTTATTTTATTAAATTTTTGTGATCTTGGTTTAATTGTATGTAATGTACCGTATTTTAAATTGGGGGGGGGGAGTCCCTGCGTCTTATGGTCCGAATATAGCCTAAACATGTGCTGTAAAAAAAATTTTTTTCAA
>JBBPDH010000144.1:19643340-19660950 GCA_037974565.1 Clupeocharax schoutedeni
CATCACCTTTTAATAACAATAATAATAATGTTGCAGATGCAAATTACATTTTAATTCATTTATTAAAAATATATTTTTAAAAATGAACTAATTTCTTTTAGGATCAGATTTTCCTCCATGACTGCATTCTCTCTGTGTGTTTAGAAGGGTCAGACCATACATTATCCTGCTTCAAAGCTTTGATCCTCTTGGTCGTGCGAAAATGCGTCACAGCGCGCAGCGGTCAAAGTTCAACAAATTTCATCTTTGACCGCGGTGCACGCAGAAGGCAGCCGATAGGCGCGCCGCACAAGCCATAGAAAACAATGGGTTTCAGAGCAAAGCGCAGTGCCTGCCGCGTTCGGTCTGAAAGCCCCTATACACTGCTCCCTGGACGCTGTGTTCCTGGCTGTCCACTTTCACTTGGTGAACTACTGATGCATGTAAAGGTTTGATAACCTTGTATGAAGACTCTCTAGCTATATGGTTCAAACTTACATTTAGTGAGGTGATGTGACCATTTGTCATATGTGAACACCCTTTGTATACTTTGTGTTCATCCCTTTGTGTACTGAAGAGCAATGCAATTTACAATATTCCTAAAAGTGACCGGAATACAGTAAGCTCTGCTAGAAACACAGTTACAATGTAGCTTTAACTGGTGGTGTGACATGCACCACCCAAAAAGTGTTAGTGTGAGGCACCATGGTGTTTAATGGCCATGCTTAGTTTCCCTCGTAATTAACCAAAAGGATTTTTACAGATAGCAACAATTTGCACCATGTTGTTCACTTTGTTCATTTGTTAATTAAGTAATGTAAGTGTAATAAAGCATTCCCATTAAGATGTCCACCAAAACAAACGCTTCCACTTAACATTTAAGGCACAACCTAGTCCAGTGTGTTGGTGTAATTTATATTTAAGAGGTATTCTATAACTGATGTGTCATTTAAGGTCATTTGTCATATCATGCAGCATTTTGCACCACAGCACTGACAGAATTCACTATTTTGTATTTCATTTCCTTTACCAGTTCTTTCATGGATTACGTCAATACATATCCCTGCATTGATCAACCAGTCATGACTGCTAGCAAAACCACTGAGCTCTAACAAAAACTGAGCTGAGACTAATAAAGACCATAAAGCTAATATTAGTGTAACCTCAGTTGGTGATAGTTTTTTCTCAATTAAAAACCGCATTCAGTTCAAGAATCCCAGAGTAAAGTTTGCCTAATTGAAGTTAGGTCTCTAAATAACTAGGAAGCTACATTGCTAACTTCGGCTTGTTGTCCTCTTCACCTGAAGAGGCATACTTTGACACCACAGCAGGAGGTGACATTGCATGTTTACAACACAATGTTGACTGCAGTGTGCCGTCTTTTCCTCAGAAGGAGATGATCAGTAAACTTCTCTGGAAGACCAGCTGACAAGCCTTAGTTGGCCCTAGAGCTTTTATAAAGGACAGAACAGGATATGAAGGAATTTTACCAAGATGGCAATGTGTAGAGAGGAAAGGGTTCTCAGATATTCTATTTAACCATCATACGTTTCCACTCGTGTGCATCTTGCCTGTTCACTGATCCATTAAGTCATAAGCTAAAGATGCCTGTATGAAGGTAACAGAGCCATACATGAGAATAGACTTACAAGAACAATGCATCTGAAAAGGTCTCCCACTGAGGGAGCACTATGGCGAAAAGCGATTACACATTACATCAATGTTGTTTTGCAGCATCAAATAAGCATTTAATTTTCGTTTATCTCAATATACACCTTTTGCAAGTGCCGCTGCTTTTCCTCCATACATGATTAACATTTTCTCACGTTTGTCCTTTTTTCGTTCTCTTTTGTCTCTCCACTGCCCCATCTTAGTCTCTGTTCAGCAAACAAGCTCTGTGCTGGTAAATAATAAAAGGTGTTTTCTCCCTAACAGCACAGGTTAGGAGACGGGCCGCCAGAACAAATGAAAGGAAATCTCATGTCAGGTTGAGGCCTGCTTAATTATTTTTGTAGGCCAATGAATGAATTCTATTGTGTGGGAAATTTAATTGCACACAGGCCTTCTGATCTTAATTAATGCGTGGATGCCTTTAATATTTATGTGCATGAAGCCATTATCCGTGCTGGCAACAGTTAAAAGTGAATTTGTTCATTGTTTTTTCTAGCTTCCTTTTTAATCAGACAAACCATCTAACTCAGTTACCGTAATAAGCTCCGCTCCTTGAGGCAATAGTATCTGTCATTTTGTCATTTATACTGGACAGAAAGTGCAACAAAACAGGTAGTAAGAATGAGGATTACATGTCACCTTCATATACATATTTGTAAGCCATTCTCTTTGGACAGTGTTAAAAAGCACTTGCTGTTACGCCTTATTCGACTATTAAACCACTAATCTATATTAGATAACATTTTGTAAATGTACAATACCAGGATACAATATATATGCTATAACAGTGCTTTTTACTATCTGTGTCGTATAAATAAAACATTTTATGCTTTCTTTTTTGGAAATAAGCTTAATTATCAATAATTATCAATAATTTGGCCCTGTTTTATTGACTTTTCAAATATATAGACAATATATAGAAATTTTGAGGCAGCTTACTATTGAGATTATGCTTGTATGTGTTTTTTTTAATACAATCTTTTGGTCTACTAAGTCCATTTGACCCTGATAGTCAAATTAATGAGATCGAAGTCCTCATTACGTTGATAGCATGTGCTTCACAATGATAGGCTCCTGCAGAAGTAATCATTCAGATACTGATTTCCAATAAAATCCAGTAACAGCCTTTGTTCCAGTGACCTCTTTTCCTCAACGACATACAGCTCTAACAGTGAGAGCTTTCTGTGTCTCATTGTACAGTGTTAGCTCTTCCTTCATGTTCTTTGTGTTATGTACTTTCAAGTGCAGTTTCAGAGGGAAAGAACAGATTTATAATATACATAGCTGATCAAGATTCTTTGTGTATGGATTTATTTAGATCAGTGGTTCCCAACCTTTTACCTCGAAGCACCCCTTGCCTGTGTCCAAGACAAGCGAGGCCCCCCAATAAAGTGCTTAATCACAAACTTTTATTTGCAAAAAATAAACAGCGGTTGTATATACTCATACACATACACACACACACACACACACATACACGTTTCTCAGACATTGGGATTTTATGAATTTATAGTGTACAAATATTGCACCCCCTGCAATCTCTAGCACCCCTCGAAGGGGGGCCCGGCCCCCAGGTTGGGAACCACTGCTTTAGATGATTAGAACACTGGAATATCCCAGTACTGTAGTTTTATTCCAAGTTACTATAGTAACTAAAAGCCCCTGTCATGTCATAAATCCTGCAATGTTGTGATGCTGTTCCACCCCCTATCCAAACAGCAACACTGAGCAGTAATTCATTTAACTATGTGTTTGATAGTGTAAGCAAAGTAGGTCTTCTTCCCTTTGGCTTGAGATGTCTTACATACTACACATCAGCATGCACCATGGCCATCACCATTGCCAACAGCAATAAGCAAGTTTGCTTTCTGCTCATTGCAACATCTTACAGAACCCTCGGGTAGAAAGCTTCAGTCAGAAAGGTAGATTATGGCAGAAAGAGGGATCCTTTTAGACACATCCAAAATTGAGATGTTTGCATAGCCAAACACATTGTGACTGCTGGCTTTCAAGTAAATGGCCAGGGACTAGAGCAGGCCCAGACAGCTTTCTGCAAGCTTCAAATATTTGTTGGTATTATCGAATGACTACTCGGATGCAGATTTTAAAATCACCTTTGAAAAAATACATACCATAGGGGGCATCATTATATTAAAAATCAGATGTTTATGCCCCGTATGTTGCTTTAGATTCAGCGAGTGTTGCCTTGTTCAAGTACAGCTTTTCTGTACATAAGGGTACAGACACAATTACTGTTTCCCTTCTCATCAATATTCTCATTGTGTTTGCGGTTTTAGTTCCGCTCGAACTGGAGATTAGTGGAAATTTGCTAAATATTATTATTATCTCATATTTGAGATGATGTATCAAATTTGAGTTCCTTCCTTTTAGTCATAAAGTTTGCACTGTTCAATAAATTCTATAATTTATTACATTTTACACAGTCTTTTAAAAAGGACTTTGAGGAAGAAATGTGCTGTAATGTAAGGCACAAATGTACAAATTTGTGTTTTGAAATTGCATACCAACATCCTTAAAAGGAACATGCAAGCTAAACTTTCTGTTGCAGTTTTGTTTTTTGAATCATTGAAATCATTTTGTTTTTTCTCACCATTTGCTCTCTGGGGCTCTGGTTACACTTGTAAAATGTCACCGAAATGTCACATGTAGCTGCGCACATGCTCTAAGCTTACACTGATACACTAAGATCTGAGCTTTAAGTTTTTACATCAATAGGATTAACACACTGTTTTTCCACCCAGTCTCTTTCATGTTCTCTTCGTTTCTCCCCTTATCTCTCTTCGTTTGAGTCTCATCAATCTGCACTGAGGTGGAACACAAACAGATTAACAGACACTTAAATCTCTCTCCTGCCCAGCCATCCCCCAACCCCCAACCTTCACTCTGGTTACACTGAGTAATGGGAACACACTCACTATCTGTTTCCATTTTTCTCCAGTAAGATGCATGGCCGTGAGCTCCTTCCAATTGCTTGGAGGACAGATGCCAGTGCCACAGACCCTTATTCAGGTATCAACCTCCTGCCCATACCAGCTTCCTACAGTGGACTGTGCATTCCAAAAGCATTTCTATAGTCACTGCTGGGATTCGAGGCTTATGCCAAACTCTCAGGTTTACTAAACAATTTACAACAAGCAATTCATCCAAATAGGAGTGTAGGCATTGTACTATAGACTGAGGCAACACAACATTGGGGATTAATTTTGCAATCATACACTCAGATTTTGATTAAGTACTTAATACTTGGTTCATGATTATATTGTTAGATACTGCGGTCTCAGGGATGGATTGTTTGATTGATGTCTCCAGAAATTCTGCCATTCAGGCTTTATTTCTACTGTATCAGACATCTGATGTGTAGAAAACTGACAATGTAGTGGCTTTGAACTCAGTTATTATACAGACAACTGGGCCAAAATTAATTTCTATCACAGCAATACAGGCTGAACAGGAAGGAACCAAACACAGCAATAAAAACATGCACATGCAATATGAAAACAATATGTGAGTCACACAATAGTTAAGAAATGGAAACCAAAACTGCTAAATTTCAAGAATGCCCTGTCCATTTGTGCCTAAATTTTACCTATATTATTTTAGACTACATGTTTCTGTGGTTGGAGTTAAAATACTACAGAATATTGCACTATTCATAGTCTTGACAGTCATATAAACTCACTAAAATTAATGCAATTTTACAGGATCTATATAAGAAAACACTGGAGTTTTAGCCCTCACTTTTCATATCATGATTATGTAGCAACTACAGTGCAAAAACAGATATCAATAAAATAAACATTTTTACTTTAAGGAGTATTTTAGTCCAGACTGCTATTTGAAGAAGGTAAATCAGTCAAAACAGATTTTTTTTTGTTACAGAAAAAACATACAAATTATATTAATGGGCCTAAAAAAAGGAAAATGTGAGATATGAGCTATTTAGTACAGGACATCAATCAGTGACTATGGTAAAGTTTTATCATTTAAATTGGTTTTTGTATTGATCAAACAAAATATTTATGATGTATCTTTATATCTTCAGTCTGCATTGACTTCTTTTCACAACATAACAAGCATGTTGAAATCTATGTCAGATGTTCTCCTCCCAGTCCTCCTAGATCCTCTGCTGGTCCATTGTTTTCTCTTCTTTCAGTTCCCAACACACCTGATCCAGTTACCTGACTCAGGTATGCTGGGAGCTAGAACACAACAAAATGTCTGCTGGCTATGTGTCCTCCAGGATCATGGAAAGAAACCAACAGATAAACGGATAAAAGAGAATTTCTAAACATGAGCTGATGATGCAAATCAGTTTGCTTGCATTTGCTGGCTTCTGGCTGTCAGTGAGTGGGGTTTTGCTTTCCACGGTGTTATTTAATGCACCAGAATTTAGCCTTGGCAGTTCAGGAGAAAATATCACAATCGTATTTCTATGTGAGTAATGCATTTTGCAAAAAGATATCACTGTATATTTTTGTGTATATTCTTGGAAGTTGTATTATCTTTGTGAGTCATATTTAGCAAATTAGGTTCAAATATTGTTATTATGCAATAGGCAAACATAGAACTGAAGAATATAAACCTGTATGTTGATATTTCTTTCTCACCTTATATCAGAGGCCTTCAAGCTGGAGGCTGAGTTTCACTTGGAGCCTCAAAAAGAAAATACAAAGTGGTATCTCTGATGAATTTTTTATTTTGTTTGTTTCATAAATCTGCTTTGGCTACAAATAAAGTGTTTAAACATATACTTGATTAAAATGGTAGACGATAAGTTTAATATAAATGTAATACATCGGTTTAATATAAGGCTCACAATTATCTTTTTGTAATATAATTTATGACCTTCTGAAGCTGCTTAATGACATTTACATGTACGGCATTAATCAGACGCTTTTATCCAAAGCAACTTCCAATCCCTAATTACAGGGGACAGTCTCCCTGGAGCAACTTGGGGTTAAGGGTCTTGCTCAGGAACCCATTGGTGGTTTGCTGGGGGTAGGATTCGAACCCATGACCTCTTGGTCTAGAGGCAAGTATCCTACCCACTGCGCCACCACCACCCCATCGTAATGAGTCGTTTGTAATGTCGTAGAACAGAACTATCTCTATTGTCCATTGTATTCTTGTTCAGCAATTACTGCAGAGAAAACTTGCAAAAGTGAACAAGGTCCTGGGACGCAAATGGAGGGGAAGACTTACTGTCAACATAGGGAGGGCTTCACTCAGCCCCTTGCCACAAACACTGATAAATAACCCAAATGCCCAAATGTGTAAAATCTTTTGTCTCAAACATGTCCCATGCACTCTACTAGACACTGCCAGACATTTAGCTATATAAATGCTGGGCAATGATTAAAATTTTAAGTAGCATATTGCACACTTTTAATTATTTAATATTTATATTACTGCTATATTTATATTACTACTATAAGAGCAAAAATCCAATAACATTTGGTTTGCAAACACTTTAAACAAATAAAGAGCTTTTTAACTGCAGTGTTCCCATTAACGCAGTTACACAGCCGCAGGTCAAATATTTCTGTAAATCTCAACTTAAACATTCATGTAATCAAGTCAAATATTCATTTATTCACATTTGATCTAGTTTGTTACCGATAAACAAGTTACCCTCAGAGTACAGAGCATGGGAGGGACGGAACCTTTATAGCAGCTGCAAAGGAGGACCTTATGAACTTCATATGAAAGTCTGTTCATCTGAATGCAGTGTTATTAAAGTCCCTGTTGGTGTAATGGTCAGGCGTCCCAATAACTGTGTCCAAATAATATGGACAAAAGTAATGGAACTCCTGACTTTCATGAAAACCAGCTGAGACATAGAGTGCTGCATGAACAAAAGTAATGGGACGCCTGACACTCGAGAAAACCAGATGACACGGAGAGCGCAAAAAACTGCATTAAATAATTGTCAGCATTAAGTAAATAATGTGTTAACGCGATAATAATAATTGTGACCATGTGACCATAATGTTGTCTGATGCAGCTGACAGTACAATGGATTGTATGGGAGTTAAAAAATAAAGCCAGCAATACTAAATTATTTAAGAGAAATAGGCCTTTCCTTAAACAGGAGGTTATTGAGGGATTTTTTGTTCAGTGGCAGAAGGTAGTGTATTTTGCACTGTAACTGTATTTATGATACAGTATCTGTATCAAAAATGTTAATAAAATGTTTTCATTACTTCATCATTCTGACTTCAGAGGGTATCAGAGGGCTAGTGCAGTAGTAATGAATATCAAACTCTATTATTTAGCTTAATAAACCTGCTTGCACATTTGGAGCAGAGCATATTGTGCTGTCTTTGCCATTGAAAGCTGTCTGTAGTTATCTTCACCTGGTTGTACTCTTCATTTCACATTTACAGCTTGAGGCATGGATGAGAACAATCATTTTTTACTATCAGAAAAGAATGCATAACATCTGGATATTGTCCTATGGCACTCTCTCTGTCTCTTTTCCTCTCTGTTTTGGGTCATGCCCTGTGACCTGTCCCATCAAACCTGGAGGCAATGAATTGAGTGTGGTGTAGTTTTAGAGGCCAAAGACGGACTGGCCAACGTTTTACATGCTTTGAATGTTCCAGCACAACGCCTGTCATTTCAAACAGAACAGAGCGCATAATGTACACAAAGCCATTTGCTAAACTCGCTGCATTTACATCTGCATAGCATCAAATGGAAATATCACCCTGTCACTGTCACCATAAGCTTTGTAATACCAGACCAGTCTGGTTTAACTCTGTTTTATTGAGCAGTACCTTGGCCCTATGGTCAGTATTGTGTAAAAAATTGTTATCATCTGCTCAAACAAAAGCTAGGTTTTGTTGGGAAAATGTGTAGAAAAACACAGTCGACAGGTAGCCAGTGGAGTAATAACTAGAAAGAGGTTGGCTTGTATTTGATGTTGTTTTCAGGAAGCCAGAACCGGACTTAGGTAAGGGAGCGAAGCAGTGGGAGGCAGTTACTGCTCTCCTAGCGGGATTTGTCTGCTCTCTCCGCTTGTCTGAGAACCTTCCGCAACACCTCCCCATCTCAGCATGTCCACTGATCAAAAGAGCACCTCTCTGTCTGTCCTCACACTCACTCATACACATGCACACAGGAAACTGCAGTGTCAAATACAAAAAGGCAAAAAAAAACCAAAATAGATGATAGATTGGTGGTTTTTAACCTCGCGCCTGGAGGCACCCCTGTCCTGCATTATTCAGTGTAGTCCAATTCTTACACAGCCAGTTCTAACCAGGAAAGACGGTAATTAGTTGGTTAGTTGGATGTTGTAGATTATCTGGGTGATAAGGTGATGTAATTGAATATCAGCAGTGTCTAACCATTGAGATCCGAGTGATACTTCAGATGTGATAATCACTACGTTGTGACACAGAAATGAAGACTAATTTGTTTTCATTAAGGATGTTCAACAAAGCAGTTAATGTTAAAAATTCTAAATAATTGCTGAAGACAATTTGTGATCTAGAGGATAATTTAGAATCCTTTATATTCCTCAAAAGGAATCTTCAATGGGACATTGCCAATTATCATAATTGGTGATAGTAATAGCAAGCTTTTTTGTTGCAAAAATTCTTATATGAAAAGTTCTGTCACATTTTATAATGCACTGATTACCTAAAGAAATTGAAATGAATCATGTTATAGTATATGAATCAGATACACATAAATCACACACTTGTTGGCCTCAAATGACCTCAGACACAGATGTGGAAAGGTGACGAAGAAGAGCGAGTGAAAGTGTCTGTTTACTCTAGAGTGTGCGCTGGGATAACCTTTGACCGGGTGTAAAAGCACAGAGCTGTACTGCAGGTGTCAAGTCCACCAAAGTGCTATAAAACTCTCCAGAGTATTTTGCCATTGTCACAAATAAAAGCCGGCTGTTCCGGGCTGAGCCTAGATAGAGTGCTTCATTAGACCCATGTCCTCAAACACTACAGCCCTGTCAAAAGCCTCCAGCAAACATGCCGAAGATCTGTACTTCTTGGTGAAAAAAGCCTTGATACTGGGGTGATGCTGGGAACAAGAACACACATACACAAACACACACACATACACATGCACACACCTGCCCAATACAGCTGCACTCCTGACAGTTTTCTTAGGATCAGACCTATTCTTAAAGACAAAAGGATATTTGTCCGTCACCTCAGGTAGTCAGTGAAGCAGGAATCCTAAGTCCCCAAGCCACGTAATATCACTTGAGGCACATTCAGAAATAGGCGCATGCTACACACCCAAATGCTTTGCTATGAATTAGAATTTGACAACAAAGCTGTGTCCCCAATTGTTTGGTTCAGGGTTATAATTCATATCAACAAGGCTGTAATTATAATACATATTGGAATATACTCAGATCTCACAATGCTTCCCCAGTGTAAAGTGTACATTTGTTAGACATTAACACACCACAGCACTTTTCTGCGTTTAACCCATTCACCAAGTGAAGCAGTGGGCAGCCAGGAACACAGCGCCCGGAGAGCAATGTGTGGGTACCTACGACCAGCCCTGATTCACAGGGGTAACACCCTAACCACCCCATTATGTAACAATATGAGCAGATATATAAATAAAAAACTCATTTCCTGTGTTACAATAGGCAACCACTCACTGCTGTCCGAAATAGTAATAAATAACTGTAGTCCTAATTGTAATCATAATCTCAATTCAACTCAACAGACTACTGTTTTTATTAATGCCAGTTCTGGCATCATTCTAGTTTGTGGTTTGTTTATGTGGCATTGTTGTATGCCAGCATAAACAAATGCTTGGTTGTGGATACAGTAAATGACAATGGGTAACACATTTTTATTATAGGCAGTTTTGCAGTTTTTGATGTTTCTTAGTCAAATTTCAGAAAATCACATCAGTTTTTCCTCCTTTCAATGGTTCTATAGATAAACTAACTTATGTATATTTTTCATTATAAGGTTTTTGTAATACTACTATTATTTTCATATTAGTCTCACTGATGCGTGTGTCTCAGTTGGGAACCCTGTTATCTACTTGCACAACAAGCAAACAACATATTAATATGCAAAAGTTATAAGTATAACAAAAGACCGTCAGCAGAGCAGCCAAGTTTAGTTTTTTCTAGTTGTTTCTAAACCCTTGAAGCTACCTGAAAATAAACATTACTAGCAAAATCAGCGTGCCGAGATTGTATAAGAAACACTAAAATATGGTGTGAGAAACACTGTAATGTCTCTCTCAATATTTGCAAATATAAGTAAAAATAAGTAAAACTAAATTGCAGTATAAGTGTTATTGTGCCTTTTGTAGTGTTATGAAAATGATCACGTTATGAATGGTCAAAGTCTTGTGATGCATTTCTAAATCTCTTAGTTAACTGCCATATACAGCAATATTGCTTATGTTTGGGTTACATGGTAATGAGACTGGCTTGCTTTTCCCATGTGTGTGTTAGTACATTTTTAAATATTTTAGAATTTCAGGAGAAAAGTTTTCTTTTTGTGTTGACTCCATAGCTACAGCCTTGATGCATTCAAAACATTCCAACCAAACCAGTAAAGAAGGTGGGCTGAGGTAGGGCTGGGCGATTCATCTAAAAGTAATCGAAATTGACATTCAGAACCCGTAATCGATCAAATTTTTCCAGGTCGATTATTTTGATTAAAACACTACCGCGTGTGGCGTCACGTGACCCCACTCCGTTATGTTGCGTTATTCTGCCGGCATGATGAGCATGGAGAGCTTAAACACTGAGACAACTGAGCAACTTGTCACTGAGCTATGAGGGCAAAAAATTAAAAAAAAAAATAAAATAATCGTTCATTAATCGTAATCGAGTTAAAATTAAATCGAGAGTTTAGGCCAAATCACCCAGCCCTAGTCTGTGGCACATATTAGCTATATTTCATACTAGTATAAATGCGTCTGTTGTTCTAAGACATTTGACCAGAGCAAGTTTTGGCTAAGTTTTAGACTCCAGTAATATTGAGAGAATTTGTTCTGAAGATATGTGTTGAAATCTTGGGGATACATGTTCTGCATGTGGATGGGTTTCTGTAAAAATGTGCATATACATATTCTGCTTGTTTCAAAGTTTCAGTTTGTTTAATGCTATTACGGGAGAATGTCTGCTCAAAACAGCTGTCTTCTTTTAAGCCTCTTTTCAAGGCTGCAACCAAGTTTTGTACAGAAGAAAAATGAGATACAAAATATTGGAATAAGGGCTACTTTACATATTATAGAGCTATTACATGCAAGGTGACTACCCAGCATACATACATCCTATCAAGATTTAATCTAGATACAGTCCAGTCCAGTCACAGGTCAAACGCTTGTGAACCTATCTTGTTAAGCGCGCAGGACTGTGCAGAAACTTACTGTGCTGGTAGTTTGAAAGCTCTGTCTGTTCTCAGTGAACTGAGTGGCCTGTTGAGGTGCGCTTAATAAGAGTTATTGCGTGGAACAGTACAGACTGACCGTATCACATTTCTCCAGTGAACAGTAATCTTTGAATGTGTTCGTGTTATGTTCAATCAGATGAGGCCTGCCAGACTATTGATCTGTTTATGAGAGTCAGGTCCTTGCTCTCAGCTAGACTTTCTGCCTTTCTTTATACTTTCTGCAGAGGGAACATACTGCATTCCAATGCAAGGAGGAAGGCGCAGACATCGAGAACCAATAATCCCATCAACGGCAGGTCTATGCAAAGCCTCTCCCCTTTTGCCGCCACTAAGTACCAGAATGGTCTTTAAATATACATCACTAGGTCTGACCACTTAGCTCTAAGCACAAATCAAAGGCCCTGACACGCCTCTTAAAACACCCTAAAGACGTGTACGCGCTTCCCAAGGGTTGGCACTTAGTGCTGGCTCTGCATCTACAAAGCTGGGCCTTGAGCTCCATCTGTATCTTTAATCTCCACCCTCACTCTTTCTGCAAACAGGATCTCAGGCCTTTAGAGTTCAGCAAAGGCACAGGTTTCCTCTCACTTCACTGAGAGACAAGTTCATATGTGAATGAAAAGCACTGGTTTCCAGGCTGCACAATATATTGGTTAATTATTATCATGACAGCAGCCTTTCTAAGACTGTCATAACTGTTGTCAAAACCTCATATATCAAAAATGGTAGCTTTAACTTTTGCGAAAGTTCTTATTAAAACATTTTCTCTCGCTCCTTCTGGAACAGTCTGCAAAAGTGGTATATAGTCAATGTGCCAAATATTTCTCATTTTTTGATTGTTGTGAGATTCCAGGAATAGTGTCCTTCCCCTGGCACATAATGATTGTTTCCAGAAATATTACAGGTAATATGTGTTTTGCATCAACAAGGACTAAATTAAGCAGATCATAGAGGTAATCAAAGATGTGTTAATCAAAATGTTCTATTTTAAGTGTAAACCAGAATCTACCTCTATATTAAAGTGGCACCGAAGTGACCTTTAGTTACAGCAGCATTTGTGGCACAATCCAATAGTGGTGGCTTATTAAACTTGACTGAATCATTCCAAAAGAAACCAAAGGTAAAGGCTACTCTGACTGTAAAAGTATGAGTGCACTGATTCTTGAACAGAACTTTCACTCTCTGTGTTTGCTGACCCTTTGCTCATAACCAAGTCCAGCCTCATTGTCTTATTGTGGTGCAGTGCTGCACCTCTCCAGGGCTATTTTCATTGAATTCCCACCCTTTCTTTTCATTCAGTGACCTCAAATTAACATTTAAGCCCTTGGAGCACCGTCTTCACCTTTGGCAGGCCACGCACATATGCTTTCATAGAGAAATAAATAAATATTTGTGGCTGGTAGTGTGTGTGTGTGTGTGTGTGTGTGTGTGTGTGTGATAGATGGTGTCCTTGCAGGACTCCAGTCGTGATGAGGCCACCATAGCTGCATTTGTTTTTTATGACACCATGCATCACAACATGCTGAAGCTGTCCTCAGCTCTGAATGTAAAGTTCTACATAGAGATTCCTGAGTTACAGAGTCTAAATTACAACCACCAAGGCCTTGGCAGCATCCAATAATGTAGCCAAGGGCAGGCCCATGACAGACAGCCTAACCTTGTTGGTATTACCGTTTTAAATGGACAACACAAACAAAGGGCATTCTTGTTTTGAATATGTTACTGAATATTCAATCCTGCATAAAAGCTAGAGACCACTAAATGGCCATTAAGTAGAAGTTTATTCAATTTTACCGACACATTCAACAGAACATGACACATACTACTACATTTTTAGAAAAAAAAAAAACAAACTTATCATTTATTAACATTAGTACACAGTTTTACGTGTATCAGGAGTCACAGATTCAGTCACAAGCTGATTTTTTGAGAACCAAACGCACCACAATAACACAGAAACTGCAAATGTATTTTTGCTGGATGTTTTCACACAAAGGAGACCTGTTCACACATGTTCATGCCATGGGCCCAATTTTATAGGTATGTTTAGGCAATTTTTTTACCAAAACACAACACGGTTTTTCACTATACTGGAGTGGAACATAACTGTATATCAATATAAGGTTCTCCTCTCAAGTGGGCCAACAAGTTTAGGCCCTAATCATCCCTGACAGGAAGTCCAATGCCTTTGCTTTCTGTGGGTGTTCACCATGTCCTAGAGTCGCTACCACAGGTATCTGTTCGCTGGCATGACAGAATTGGCATGATGTTACTTTAGTGGCCGTTCAAAAATAGTCATAAGCGCCTTAAGTGACTGAGATGATAGCCTTCAGCCTTCCAGCTTGGTAGCATTGTGTGAAAGGGGAAGACCAACGACAGCTACACATCCTTTCAGAACCAGCTGATTATCCAGTATGGAACATTTGATGTCAGTTTCCTCATTTCTTCAAATGATGTTTAACTGAAGCTTTTAAACTCTTGCTTTATTTTCTATAAAGTGTGATCCTTCTTGTCTTGTTCCTATTGGCCTAACTTGATTAGTTAGGGTTCTATCAATGGCAAGTTAAATGTGCTCCTGTAGTTTTCTTTTAGTCATTTTTTTGGCAGGGTGAGTAGCACTCGTCATTTTGGATCAGATATGCTTTCATCATACTTTTATGCTTCTATTGATTTTCTCATTTGATCCAGTAAGAACAGATGAATGTGTGACGGATACCTTTTTGATTCTGATGTTGCTCTCTCATTATGTTATATAGACCTTGACATCCACCGCCTCTCTCTCTTTCTCTTTCTCTCACTCTCTCTTTCTCTCTCTCTCTCTCTCTCTCTCAAATGATGGCAGCTGTCAGACAGATGGACAGTCTTTGGTTTATGGGGTTGTAGTATAAAGCAGGAATGTGTCTGCATAACCTTCAGAGCAATGGACATTAATGAACGCTCTCTATCTGACCACAGTAAAAACCCACAGTTCTACAGCTCTACAGACAAATTCTGTCACATCACTGGCTCAGAATGCAATTTGTTCATGAAAAAGGTCTGTCATTGCCTGTTATAGCACTACTATTGAAGATCATTTCACAACTCATTTTTCTACACCTTATGTTTTAATGGACTTGGCCTAAATTAAAGTTTTGTCAGGACCATAACAATGAGATACATATATAAGCAGGGATTGACATAAGCGGTACACAAGCCCAAATAGTCGTAAGTGGTATGCAAAATGCACACCTGTTTTCAGTCTAAACAGTGCAAAAGCGTACCTAATTTGTGACTTCATACTGCGCGCATAACCCCCCGCAAGCAAAGCCCCTCCACACCCACCGGACATGCGCACACACACACACACTCCAAACACACAGTTTATACATTAAACTGTTTTATCATTAGGAGATTGTAAGGTTGATTCTTGGCAATTCCAAAGCCATCCATCACCAGGAGTCCGGAAGAGTACAATCGCGCTCGCCTCGCACTCGGTGGCCCCTAGGATAGGCTTCGGGTCCCCACAACCCTAGAGCAGATTAAGCAGTTACAGGCAATGAATGAATACATTCATTTTTTTTTATTTGAGCCCTATTGAGCCCTAAGTGGAGATGTGGATAAGCTATACATTCATTTTTTTTTTTATTTGAGCCCTATTGAGCCCTAAGTGGAGATGTGGATAAGCTAATCAGAGCCATTAGCTTATTAGCCATTGTCATATTCTCTTCTGTAGGATCAACATGTTCCATCCCTCTGACTTGGAATGGGCTGCCACATTAATGTAGATGCTCAGGTCCTGGCTCAGGCCAATTATTAACCAAATGACCAAAGGGGTCTCACACAACTCCTAACCAGACCTGCGAAGCGTTCAGACAATGCAATTAAAATGTTGGCCCAACATTGAGAAGCACGCACGCCCTGGCGTTTCCAAATAATTACAGGGGAAGTAATCTGGCAGCAAATGACTCTGGAACCCCCATGAAGTCATTAGGTAATCTCATTAGATAGTAATGACCTCACTGGCTGTGTTCCTTTACGTCCTGACCCAGGGGCCTCTCAGAGGCCAGCATGTGAGTAGAGGACAGGATGTGATGGGGGTCTGTTTTTTTCATGCCACCCATCCATTCTATTTTGGCCGCAACAGTCAGACACAAAAGAGCCGCTGAATTGAATCTGGGACCCTTTTTTTCAACTGTCAAAAGCACAGCACGATGCAAAGTGGGGAAAATAGGCTGCTGTGGAATTGTGATCTGTGCTTAGACTGTCTCTCTGAGAGCAGAGCTTCAGTCTCCTGGGAGAGTGCTCTCCTGCAATAACAGGAGAATTTCAACTCAAATCAATAATTTAATATTTGATTCATTAGCGTGAAGGCAGTGGAATTAATTTAACAAATATTTGCAGTGTCATCTGTAGGGGGTGTCAGTGCACTGTAGCATTGTTCCAGATAAACAGATCCGATTTCACTCATCATCTAATACTCCGCCTTATATGAACATAATTAGGTTTGCTAGAGTAGAGAAAATGCAAACCTCCATGACCCCCTGTTGCCATGCCACTATAAAACAAAGCGTATGTAAAGGTAGAACAGCACAAATGATTGTTTCCTAAATATTATCCTGATATAGGGCTATGCAAATGAAGCCAATAGCCATGTCTGACTAATCAGTTTCCCACATAAGTATTCACTTATATGTACTGGTCTGATGCCAGGTGTCAGTGTAGACTTGAGAGCAAATGTCAAAAAGAATAAATCTAAAATAATCTAAACAAAATAAACTAAACTGTAACAATGACCATTCTTTAAGTAATCACATTTAATTATTGTTCTGCCTCTAAATTGCATCAGATCCTATGACTAACTTGCCCACCTGCCATTATTTATGTAGCTAAAGCTAAAGGCTATAGGCACAGTTTCCAAGCAGCTACAGTTTTGCTTGCATGCCCATTTCTTAAACAAACAATTGAAGCAAGACATATTAACAAGCAATCAGCATTTACACAAAAGGAAATACAAGTATATATACGTTCATTTTAGTTTTTGTATTTTGGTCATTGGAGATGAGGGTGGAGGGGAAAATACAGTGGAAGACTCAGGGATAACAGCTAGCCAATTTATTTGATTCAAACACATTTAAAATGTGTTTATAAACTGGCATACAAATGGGTAACCAAATATATTCAATAAAGTAGCTAAATAATAATGAAAGTACAATGATTTTGAAAGGTTTGTTTTGAACTTTTGTATAATCACTGCCATGCACATATACACTTGTACATTTCTGATATAGTAGATAATTAAACTGTATATTTTTATAATAGTAGATAATTAAACTCTATATTTTTTTATAGTAGATAATTAAACTGTGTATATTTTTTTAATACTAGATAATAGTAGAAAACTAAACTGTATATTTTGCTCATTGCTCATCCACTTGTAATTCCTGTTTATAGTTAATACAAAATGTATATTATGTTCATATATACATACTGTGTGCATACTTCATACATTCATACTGTATATTATGTATATTATGTTCATACTACTGTACATCCATCTGTA
>JBBPDH010000144.1:19664167-19679249 GCA_037974565.1 Clupeocharax schoutedeni
CCATAAGACGCAGGGACTTCCCCCCCCCCCAATTCTGGGGGGGAAAAAGTGCGTCTTATGGTCCGAAAAATACGGTAATTAATATGGAACATGTGTGCATAAATATATTACATAGCATCTTTTCAATGACTGCTTCCATGCGTGCATATTCATACGCCACTGGTGGTGGTGGTGGTGCTGGTGGTGGTGGTGGTGGGGTTTATGACATTGCATCCTCTGCAGACTTGGCTCAGCTCCTCAATCAGTGTGGGCTTGACACTGGTAAGAGACAGAGCCATCTGCCCACATAACACACACACACACACACAGATACAGTGAAAACACAAGCCCACTCAAGTCTCAGTAGATGTGGCAGTTTGTTCTCTCAAACAAACAGTATTTTTGCTCTTATCTCTCTAGAGAGAGACAGCTGCATGCACTGTGAAACTGTACTCCTACCTAAAAAAATTTACTCCAGCCATAACACTGACACATGGGATGATCCCAGCATATGTTCAGTTAATGTGTGAGTATCTGTGTAGGTGTTTGCACAAAAGAAATTAGTTACTGGAAGTGCTTGTCTGGGAGGAGATAAGAATGAGAGCTGCATTGCTGGGGAGTGGAGTGAATTATAAAAAAAATAATAATTGGGGACGAAATTAGTGATATATATTTTTTTAATCATGAGGCTGTTTCTGTTTGCGCCTGAGGGTTTTGTGGTTCCAGCTTTATGCAGCACAATAAATTGTTTGTTAATCGTTATCATTATAGTGGCCTTTGCAACACTGATATCACAGGAGGTTGCAATGCACAAATAAGCCTTCTTAGAGTGTGTTTGTGCTATGAGCATACTGGTGAAGTGAACATTCTGTCATACATGAACACATCCCCGGCACACAGTGTGAACGGGCAGCCAGGAACACAACGCCCGGGAACAGTACCTCTAGCAGCCTTGGCATTCCTGATTGCAGGGCAAATGCCCTGACCACTAGGGCTGTAACGGTACATGTATTCGCACTGAACCGTCACGGCACATGGGTACACGGTACGACGGAGAAGACATGATTGAAGTAATACGGAATCACATAGGGACCAAAAAGCACAAGTAAATCATAAACCTGAAGTCGTTGTGTGGTGCAATAGTGCCACCTACTGGCGTAGCACTTCTGCTGCCTTCCACACACATACAAATATAAGCAAGAGTGTGTGTTTACTGGTTAATATACTGCTGTTTATTTAAAATAAACAAAAACATTCCTGTTGTACCGAACCCCTATAGAACCGTGACCCCAAAACCGAGGTACGTACCGAACCGTGACATCTGTGTACCGTTACACCCCTACGAACCACTAGGCTACCAGCCTCCCCATCTCCAACATCCCTGATTACTCAGACTGTTGGGGTTGCTGAGGAGTCTGCAACAACCCCAGACTTTTTAACAGGGCTAAAACAATAAAAAATAATCATAAAGATAATAATTTAAGTCCCATGAATTCCTGCCAAACGCCGGCCACTGTGGTGGCGTGTCACCAAAATGCGAGCAAATAAAATTTTAGGATGTAGAATAGTTCAGTCATAAAAGTGAAATCATATTGTTTTTCTTTTTTTCACTTTTTAATAAAAAAAGTGATGTAATAATTGGCCTAATTAACCTAAGCTTCTACATGGCGTTTGTCCCAGTGTTGAATCTCAGTGTGCTTACTTTGCCACCTAAGAGACTGATTGGTTGCCTCTCATTTGCATAAAGTTCATCCAGAGAGAAAGAGCAGGGGGCAAAAGCAGTTTGATGTGTCAGATATATGATTATATTTTCTCATCATTCTACCATTATTTTTTTATAATTAACATTCAATCCAAATAAGAATCCCCAATGCAGGACAAAGTACAAGAGGGAACAAAGGGGTAGATCGACACAGGCATAGAACAAGGAACAGCCGGGCACGATTCTAATGGAAGGAGTACTAAACTGAAACCAGATGAAAGGCTCATCAGTTAGGTAGATCCGTGTAGAAGCTAAAGCATTTTTCAAGCTTGACAAATGGGGAACGGAAGCAAGAGAAGTGTGACAGGGCAGGGATTTTACAGTTATTTATACTTTATGTAAATGCTGCTTGGAATTTCACACATCTAACTTAAAACACCTTTCCGTTTGTGTTAGGGCTACACAAAGAGTAATCAAAAAACAGGATTTTGATTTGCCACTCGCTTCAAAAACATCAGTTATATAGTATTGCCACAAGAATTGCCATATCACTGCAATGGTAACATGATTTCTAAACTGCTTGCAAGTTCTTCCATGTGAGAATTTAATAAATATAGGTATTGTTCTTTACCAAATTTGTATGTTCAAGCGTAGTGCACAAGAATCAGGATTTCAAGGGTGCAATTCTTGTTTACTTGAAAATGGTAAAGGCTGTGTGCATTCGCATAGTCCTGCAAAGGTAAATCATTTTAGCCAGAATAATGCAAGCCAGTGTTTATTCATGTTATATCAAGACTTCACTGTTATTGTTATAACATTGTAAAAGGAATATTTGAGTTGCGATATGTCTCAATGTAATCGCAACAGGTGTGGTCTTTTTAATGTGTGGGCCAACCACCCAGTAGTGGACCATCACTGAATTTTGCCAGTAATACTCAGGGGTCTCTGTCTTTGTTGCTTTCTTTACCCGCTCCATCTGCCCTTGTGTCTGGACAGCAACACAAACACACATCCACACAGATGGAGAATGGAGACATGGGGGGAAAGAAAAGGCCTGTTTGATGGTGTCTGCACAGATGTCTGTGTGTGTGTGTGTGTGTGTGTGTGTGTGTGTGTGTGTGTGTGTGTGGCTCTGTGTGTGTGTGTGTGTGTGTCTGTCTGTCTGTCTTTGTGTGTGTCTCTGTGTGTATGTGTGTGTGTGTGTGTGTGTGTAAGAGGTACTCAACAGACAGCAAGCAGATCAATTAGTATGGTGTGATCCTACAGCAATTGATTACAGGTCAAAAGGTTATAGTACATGTACTCAATATTCTGACTGCTCTCAATATTTTAGGCTTATTATCAATGAGTATATGATAACACCTCTCCTGATTCGATCTTAGTAAAATAAGGTGGTTTAAAATGTAAAGGCCTGTATGTTGTTCCACTCTTCAATTCTCTGCTCTCAAAACTACACAACATACATAACTTACAATCAGCCTTGGGACAGAGTAAGAAATCACATGGATGGACTCTTGGTGAATCTTCTCCAATATGTAGTTATAACTATACTATACCATGGAAATAAACCAGAGGCTCATAGCCTCAAACCTGTTTAATGCTCTGTTCTGAAAATGGTGGACCTAAACACATTCTACAGGGTAGAAGTAATCAGAGTTTCAAAGGTCCTGTTACCACTCGTTCTGTCTGTTCTGGCTTCTGTATCTGCCAAGCTACATCCAGGGCGGTCCTTCTGACATTACACCCTTAGCTTAAAGATAAGTCATCAATAAACTCTACAAATGATACGAGTGATTTATTAAGCTGCATTTGAGCAGCAGCTCTAAATTTGCTCTTTATAACATAGCAGCATAGAACTTTTGAGTAGCTGGGTTATACTCTGATTATTAATACATTGCTTGAACATGCTGGAAATATTTTGGACTTTAAAATGATGGTTAATTACGAAATGGAAATATTTTTGCTTTTATGGGTTTTATTTGGGGTACTACTGGGGAAATGTCAGCAGTGGGGGATAAGCTGCTCCCAAAAAGACTGCATGGACATAAGAGGAGACTGAAAGGTGTGTATATATATATATATATATATATATATATATATATATATATAACTCCAGTGCAGACTGACTTTACATCTAAATTAGGATGTCTAAATCAGTTATTCTACTGACTGAGTAATGGGTGTGATCACACTAGGTCTCAATAAGATTGCTAATGGCTAGCCAAATAATAACCCTTAGATTAATGGAACTCTTAAGAACTCTCTCAGGCTAAAAAAGAAACATCACATAGTGACTGAAGATCTGTAGGTTGCAATAACACCACAAAGCCCTAGGGTTGTCACATTTATTTGCATCACGGTCTCTGGCAAGAATCTGCCATTTTAAAAAGACATTTAGTCGAAATGATAAAGAGTTGTTAATGATCTCCACTACTTTTACTGCTGCTTTGAATCTTTTGGGATTTTTCACAGCCTTTCAACTTTTTCCCAAATGAGAGAACTTGGGCAAGGAGCCAGTGATCTAGGACAGGTGACAGTCATTACAGTGAAGACTTTAAGGAGGGCAAAGTGGAGGCAGCCCTGCAGTTAGTCACTTCTTTCTGTAGGTCTTTCATCAACTCAGTTCAGAGAACCTATAACTGGCAAGACCCCAAGACAAAGAAACAAGAGCTGAAACACTTTGATTTGATTCCTTTAAACACATCAGAAACAAAGGAGCTTCTCAATGATTTTTCTCTGACAGTTAGTGACCCATGAAACGAATAATCAAAAATGATGCATAGCTTCAGCAACTAGGAACTAGCCTGGAAACAGCATCTCCAAACAAAGTGAATGGAATCAATGAATGATTGCTATTTATTAGATTGCTATTTATCTTTTATTTTTGCATTCTTACTGGGTCTAGAGAACAAGCACATAGTCAGAGGAGCATCACCATAAGGCCAGCAAACTTCTCGTTCATTTTATTCATTACAGCTTAAGAAATTGTGAATTACTCTGGATTCAACATTCAGGCTTGAAAATGAATTTGGTCATGTGGGTACATTTCACAAAGGGCCACAACACATTTGAGACTACACGCAGACTCACACCCTAAAGACAAACCCACCATGACAAGTAATAAGTGTCACAGGCAAACCAGATTAAAATCATTATACTTGCATTAAAAGACCACACTTTGTTGAAATGTCTTACATGTTGCTCAAACACATGCATGTAACACATTGCCAGTATGTAAAAGAGAGAGGAGAGTGAGGTGGTGGTGGCCTACATTGTAGGATACCTGTCTCTGGACCAAGAGGTCATGGGTTTGAGTCCTACCTTCAGTGTACCACCACTGGGTTCCTGAGCGAGACCCTTAACCCCTAGTTGCTCCAGGGAGACTGTCCCTGTAGTTAGGCGATGGATATAGTCTATAGGGGTCTACTGTACCGAAAGATGAACTGTGGTCAACAGCAATCTCACATAGTTTCTTGTCCACATGGCTGAGGATGGTGTGGAGGGAGATGGTGTCCTGCATTGATTCGTTGGAATCAGTAGGTGAACTGGAGTGGGTCTATGGAGCTGGGGCTGGTTGCTTTATGGCACACTGATGCCATAGTCATTACCAGTGTGACTGTTGACTGCTTCAAACCGCAGCAAAGACAGAGAGGACGTGTAAATAGATAAATTCATGGTAAAGACGTACTTACGATTGTAAATAGTTCAACATATATTATTATAATACTAAAGTGTGTGTAAAATGATTTCCAAAATGTTTAATACTAATGTTTGCAACTTATTTTTACAGAAAAATTTAAATATTAGAATTTATTAATATTTATAATTTATCAATATTTTCCAAATTACAGGCAAGATTTGTGATGCTAGGAAGAGGCCTGTTGTTTTCCGCACTCTCAGTTTCTACACTATTTGAAGTAAATCTACACCATTTTAAATAGGATTTTATTGAATTATATTTTTCCACTTATGGTCTGTTTATATTATTTTTACCTGCTAAAAATAGTTATGATTTATTTTTTGCACAACTATTTTCCAACCTTTCTTTATTCCTTAGAATTAAAAAGACTACACTTTAAAAAAAATTATACATGTACATGAGCTCCTTTTAGAGCAGTCCAGGCTGAAACATACTTCATAGCCTCCATATGAAAGGGTGTAGGCTAAAAATATACATGCTGTTTTTAATAGTCCGCTTCGTTACTGCTACATCACACTAATTACGTTGAATGCATTTTTAAAAAGTAATTCAGTTTTTTTTAATATATATTTTTAAAAAATATTTTCAATTTTAAACAAAGGGAGCGGTAACTTCGTGATCAGCAACAGCTTGAGCAAAACACAAGTAGATGCATTTGGTGTCTTGACAAAGGCTATTGCTATTTTGTGTCTGTTCTCATTTGCTCCTCCTGTTGGTAAGTATGAGAATTTACTTATAAAGGCCTTTCTCTGAAGGCCTAGAAGGACCTGTGGGTTCACCCCTGAAAGACTGTGATCCATCAGTGAGGATCTCTTTTTCGAATTTTGGAAAGTTTCACCTTGTGTGCAGCCCAGGTCTCCCACAGTGAACAAGATATGAATGTTATTCATGGTCATCACACAGTGAGGATATAAGTAAAACATGAAAACTGCACAAGAAGTACAGGTTTTTGATTAATGGCCCAGGGATTTGTCTCCTAATTTTTCTCCAAAACACCTCTTTATTAGGGGCTAAAAACCACACTTGCTCTTGACCAGTGCTAACCTTCATCATCTGCTTTCATGGAGAGGAAGGTGCAGTGGGGAGCAGGGCATGCCAGGTCCACTTAATCATACGGCTTTTAAGGACTGATCTAGAACTGGCTCTGTCAGCCATTAGGCCGGCTTGAAACAAGCAAACTGACAACAAGCACATCTCCCCACACCTCCAGAGACAGTGAGGAATGTGCACGCTCCATCAACTATCTCCTCTAGACTTTTTAGCCAAGACAAGTAGCTTATTGGCACAGGAGTGGCATTGAAGATACATACACTCAAGCACATACTCTTACTCTTCCACTCACGCACACTTATACATTAAGCACACGCACACACACACAATCCTCTCTCACTCTCCAGCAAACCTGTTCTCTGTGTTTTTAATTGGCCCTCATTAAGGCCCAAACTGCTGCTGTTGCTCCATTTTTCTGAAAAGTCTCCAGAAATGGTAATTAATGGCAGGATCTGTAAGAAAGTCGGCAATTAGCGGGAGCTGACAGGCGAGAAGGGTGCAGTACAGGCAGCTTTGATGACTCTGCTGTTCGGCCAAGCCGATTGTTTGTTTTAGCCTGCAGGGCTCCAAAGGGATGAGCACTGTTTGATTTAACACTTGCATAAACGCGGGTTACACTGCACAGCTCTCTGTACCCTGTATTGACAGGCATGTAGAAATGATCATTAAATTCATACGGCCTTCTGGAATGCCAGTGTATTCAAATGAGATTTCGGACTGAGGAAAGCTTAGATGGTCCTAGGCGAGTTTGTCTTTATGTCTCTATCTCTCTCTCTCTCTCTCTCTCTCTCTCTCTCTCTCTCTCTCTCTCTCTCTCTCTCTCTCTCACTCATTCAGTTTCCGGATTAATGCTTTTCTTTGTAACTTCCAAGAAAAAATGGAATTCATTAATTAATTTCTGCATCCAGTGCTTCTCTTCAGTTATCATTTTAAACCCAAAATTGTATGCACACTAAACTTATGTGAGCCACATGATTCTGATCAACAAGACTGTTGCTGCTGGGAAAGAGGCTGTTTTTGAATAGTCACCTTTCTTGCCTCAAATGATGATTGCAAGAATGATTGTCAATAAAGTGCAAGTGGTTGGATTTTCTCCTCACATGAAGAACAATACTGTATTTTTTATCATTTATAGTTTAAATTATAATTTAAAATCTTCTGGTTTGGCAAAATTTAAAGTAATACCAAAAAATCTGGGGAACCTTAAAGGGATGGTTTGGCAATGAATGAATAAATTAATGGATGTGTGCATGAAAGAATGAATTAATAAATTATTAAAAGATGGATGGATGGATGGATGGATGGATGGATGAACAGATGGATGGACGGATGGGAGTCCTGTTACAATATCCTCACCATAAAAGCATGTTGTAGACACCATACATGTCATGGCAGGCTAGCTACACCTGTAAATTTATATTTTTGCTATTCCTCTAATATTGTCTGATTTTAAATTATATATCCGTAAGCTCTAACGTGCGTCGGTCTCACTTCCAGAAACAGATTGTAATTTTCGTTCTCTCTTTTTTTTTTCTCTACAGGGGAGCCAGCATTAGCTAAAGAGAACAACTGCCTAAATGCAGCTAAAGCCTGCAACCTGAACGACACATGTAAGAAGTACCGCTCAGCATACATCAGCCCCTGTACCAGCAGGGTCTCCACTGCTGAGGTGTGCAACAAGCGCAAGTGCCACAAGGCTCTGCGACAGTTCTTCGACAAGGTGCCTCCCAAGCACAGCTACGGCATGCTCTACTGCTCCTGTCCCGTAGGTGACCAGTCAGCCTGCTCCGAGCGCCGCCGCCAGACCATTGTACCAGCCTGTTCTTATGAAGACAAAGAAAAACTCAACTGCCTGGCACTGCAAGCCATGTGCAAAACCAACTACATCTGCAGGTGCAGCCTTACCCCATTTTCTTCCCCTTTTTACACAAAATTATTTCTGAATCTTAAACAATCCTTTTGCTTGTTGTGCATTGCAAAAACTGCATGGCTAAATCAGCACAGGCCTGACTCAAACCTGCTGAGGTAAATTCAAATAGACCTGTTTATGTGATTTCTGATGCTATACTATAGTTATCTATACAAACAGGCAAATGTGGCTCAGTTGGTAGGATACTTGCCTCCAGACCAAAAGGTCATGGGTTCGAATCCTACCTTCAGCACCACCACTGGGTCCCTGAGCAAGACCCTTAACCCCAGGAGAGACTGCCCCCTGTAGGTAGGGAATGAAAGTCGCTTTGGATGAAAGTGTCTGCTAAATGCCATAAATGAAAATGTGAATACATTGTAGAGTTAAGAACAGCAGAAGTTAACAAAGCACAAATGTGCGTAGATCAGAAATGGGTTTTAGTAACTTATTAAATCGATGCTTACCTAATCCTTACAAAATCTCAAAGAACTTGTGAAAAACAATGTAGACCTGATCTAATTCCACAATCATGTGGAAGCTATATTTATCCCTTAGAACAACATTGTAGTCAGTGTATCCAGTTGGCTGTAAGAATTTGTGAATCACTGCTACACTTGTATTCGCTTCCTCTCAGTAGGAAGCAGTAGTCCTTGACAACATTGATATGGGTGCAGATTAACACAACACAGCAGTCTAAAGTGGAGGATTTAGAGGTGCAAACAACAAACAATTTGTGTGGGGCGACAACACTTATAACCACTTATGATTATACAGCATCACCAGCAGGGACATTGAGCAGTAATTCTGGTGCCTTGCTGCTGGGAAATAAAGCGCAGATTATCGCAAGACGCAGAACGTGTGCAGTTAGGACAATTACGTTGATTATCGAAGTCAAGCAATAAAGCAGCAGAGCTCAAATTTAGTTTGCTTGGTTTGGAGCCTGCCCCCAAGTGATGTAAATGGCTTGATAAGGATTCATTAGGTATGGTTTGTGTAAGTATACTGTGTATCATTGCTCTATCACAGCAGTGTGAAGTCTCCAGGCTGAGAGAGAAAAAGTGCATATGTGGGGAGGGGGGTTAATGACCCTGCTCAATTAGAGCATCTGCAACTGCTCCCACTGCTTGGCTCTCTACCAGCTTGCACACACAGATGCAAAAAAATGGCATTTACATTCCTGCCCCTTGGTACCTGAAGTCGGTACGTTCTTCTCTCTATCCCTCCTTTGTTTCCTCTCGTGTCTGTGGAGGTTTTGTAGAGGCTAGATGAGTTTTGGAGGTTACTGTAGGTGGGAGAAGGTGGTGTAGCACACTGGGGCTTCTCTGTGTTTGTGGAGATGGATTGACATCATCAGACTCCCCCTAGTCCCACACCATATGTCAGGAGCATCACCGCATCACATTAATTCAGCTTCTCCTCCTCTGTGCTTAGCACCAGAGTGCTGCTGTGATACTTCAGAAAGTGTAGGAGTGTGCATTTAGCAGTCTATTCAGATACATTTGAGTTGGATTTTTAATACTTATGATTAAAATGTCATTTGGTATGAAAAGGCATATGGTTTCTCACTCTTTCCGTAGTTTTGCCAAGAGTGAGAAACCATATGCCTTATGTACAGCATACTAAGATTTAAGTGAATACAGAGGGAAAGCAGCCTTTCCCATATCCCTGTTCTGATTTGGTTTTGTAAACTATATTTGTTCAGGAATAAAAAAAAAAACTCAGGTAAGTTCAGGCCAGCACACTTATGGCAATAGACACACACATTTTCATTTTATTTGCACTTTTTAGTGATGTGATGTTATTTTATTCAAATGTGTGTGTGTACTTTTAAGTTATAACATGCTTGTGACAATAATATATATAATATACCAATAAGATATACCTATACTAATAAGATATACGTATACTATATTGACTGGACTTTCATTGACTAAAACTAGACAAAAATATCGATATTTCTGACTAAAATAGACTAAAATGACAGCTTGACACAGAGACTAGACTAAAACTATTCTTTAAGAAGCTAGAATTTTATATTTAAGAAACTAGTCCAATGTCGTCATTGTTGTCGGTGAAAGCAGAGATTCTTTCAGACTTTTCTCTCTAAAAAACAGTAGATTAAACACATTTCTTTAAGTCAGAGGTGTCTTGAGTGCTGGTAGCTCCTCCTTGTGGAGACTGCCCAGATCATTAAGCATGACTTTATAATAACCTGCTGATTCACTGTTTACTTAACATCATTGTGTAAACATGATACCTTAAGAAAGTGAAGTATGTTACTAATATATGGCCATTCTGTATATTGTCCCAGTAATCAGTAAATAAGTATGCTCATGCTCAAAGTAGCTTGCAGTTGGTAGACGATAAGTAAGTCTTGTACGTCGTGTTTCAGGTCGCGTCTGGCAGATTTCTTCGCTAACTGTCAGCCTGAACCCCGGTCACTGTCAGGCTGTTTAAAAGAGAACTATGCGGACTGCCTCTTATCCTACTCTGGCCTCATAGGTAAGCCCACTCTGCACCCATTTTATATTTTTGATGTTTTATATGTTCAGAATATTTCATAGTTCACAACAAGCGTGTGTCATTCCTCAACAAGCTTCTGCCACATTAAGAGCTTAAGGGTCAACGGCCACCCAAATCGTGTTTGTAAATACATCCTAAACTTTTAGGGCAAGTTTCCCAGACAGGGATTAAGCCTAGTCCTAGATTATGTAGTGCTGGAAATAGACATTTTCCATTGAAAAGGAAAGGGTAGTCCAAGACAAGTCTTAATCCCTGTCTGGGAAACCAGCCCTAAAAGTTTAGGATGTATTTACAAACATGATTTGGGTCGCTGCTGTTATTTGGGTTATTGTCAACATTGTCAATACTGCACAAGTGCCAAAAGGACTGCAAAAATGAACACATAAGCAAACATTACAATAGAATAGGAAGGAACAGCAAAAAACAAACAGAAACATTACTGAGTGAATAAAGTATTGAATATAGTCTGTATAGTTTTCAAGATAGCAAAAATGAGAAGAGACTATTGGAGAGATGTGTGGGTCATCCACAATGCAGTTGGCTTTGCAGATGCAGTATGTGGTACATTTGTGAGAGAGGGGAGAGAGACCCTGATTATTTTTTTCATCTGCCCTCACTATTCGCAATTCCTGAATGATGCTTAGAATGCTCTTATGTGGAATGTGGTGAGGACTGGGGAGGTTTTTATGTGCTTAAGAGTGGGCTTAACATGATAAGTGGTCTGTATGCTGAGATTATCATAACAGAGTTGTGATCCAGTTTGCTGAAATAGAGCCGAGGTTCAGATCTGTAAGCACAAATTATGTTTGTATAAATGAGATCCAGCACATTCACATTCTGGTGGAGTTTAGGGAGTACTGACCTGAGATCGGATAACCTCTCCAGCAACAACCCATTTAGGTGTGAGTTTTGTAGTGATGACCCTGTGAAGTTATCAGATTTGTGTTGGGGTGGTGTGTACACTGCAACTTTTTGCATGCTGAGGGCTGGATAACAGGCCTCTTCAGCAGAGGGCAAAGACCATGTCTCTAAATGGATCATCAATGGTCACCTATAACTTATAAGTCTGCCTACAGGCTGCATTGTCAGAAGTGAGTAAAAAACATCCTAGTTGAGTCTTTTTGCAGAATTACAAAACAGCAAGCCTCTCTGTGTTCATTCTATTCTGCTGTTGTTATACTCATTAGTGACTGCTCTCCTTACTCAAATTTGACTACTGTAGTGTTGCACAACTCATCCCTGAGTGCTCTTAGTCCTGCAAAAGCCGTTGCCTATGGTCCAGCAACAGACCTCCTGCTGCTCCTAAACTAATCTGTGTCTTTTCCAGACAACCGTAATGTGTTCAATTCCTCCCCCATGCCCACTTTTCATTTTCATGCACAGTTAGAGGCTCACATCCCCATTCACGTCCACACAATGAGACAGACGCTGATATAAAATCCTTCATCATTCCCAGGCATTAGATGTGCTGCCAAATTCTTCAGCCAAAGCAAGAGTGGAGAGACAGGGACTATGGCAGGGAGAACTATGATGAGAATAGATGCACAGGAAATGAAGCAATGAAGTAAACAAAAGGGAGGAAACCACAGGGCATGCATTTGGACATGTGACCGGGACCGATCATAGAGGCAAAGAAATCCAGCTAGAACTGTTGGACTGTTGGATCCAGCTAGAACACAATGAGTCCGGATCTGTTAACCACAGAGCCCCTCCAGTGACCTCCTTTCTAAATGAAAACAATGCATTGCTACAACTTAACAACAACCTTGTGGAAACATGATCCTAATTTGTGGGCATGACTTCAGAATTCATGATTCTCAAGTCATGGAATTAGATTTTTACATTAGTAAGTACAACTTAACTATATCAACCACTTATTCTTGTAATAAAATGATCATGTTACCGTGGTAATACATTGTGGCTACATGCTGATAATCTTGGTTCTCACTCCTTACTATGCCACACTCAGGCATTAGGATCTCGTTCTCTTCAGAAAGTTATTTTAATTAAAAAATGATGTCACTAGCTGCACTCTGTAGGTGTCTGGGATTTCTGCACAGTGTAACAGAGACAGCAGACAAGGACTGTGGAACACAGCAGTGCAAGTATTAGTGATTTACTCTTGCAGTACACTAGCAGTGGGGCACAGAGTCTCACCATGGGAAGAAACGGTCAGACCTCCCCAACCCAGCTTTCTGATCAGACTCTGAAAAGTGTATCACAGAGGAACTACAGTACTTCACAGATAATAATTGCCACTACACACCAAAATGTTTTTTTGAAAGTTTGAAGTTGAGCTATTTAAACTTTTTTATCCCTTTTATTAATAATAAGCAATGTGTTTCATACTAGTTTTTCTCATCTGATTTATAAGCAATATCAGTGTTCTTTCCAGATTTTGAGCTCGGAGTCTTTGTAATGGAATAACGTTGCTATCGGAACAAATCTTCTGTACTGAAGAAAAAGGAGATACAAGGTTTTATACTGACAGCAACAATATTTGACCAGGGGCCTATGCTTTAGGCAAAACCAATAATATTATTCTGTTCCACACAGAAACTGGGCTGCTATAATGCAGAAATTGCTAGGACTGAAGTATTATTTTTCTGTCACAGGTACCGTGATGACACCAAACTACCTGCGCTCCCCTAAAATCAGCGTGTCTCCCTTCTGTGACTGCAGCAGCAGTGGCAATAGTAAAGAGGAGTGTGACAGATTCACTGAGTTCTTCACTGACAATGTCTGCCTGCGTGAGTAGCTACAATATACACTTTGTCTGTCTCTACTTCTGGTTGTCTGCTCTCTGCACCCTGTATCTGAGCTTTAAGTTCCTCTTCCTCCTTCATGTTCTCTTCATGTTCAGGTACATGTCATTCTTCTTTATGTATTCTCTCTGTGCTTCCAGCTACTTTTGGTCACCTGTCAGTTCATATTTTTTTTTCAGTTCATCTCTTCCTCCATTTCATTCTATCCTCAAGTTGCATTTCAGTTTCAGTTCCTTGTGCTTCCTCTCTTCCTTGCCTGCAGCCACCCAGCCGTCCTGTCACATTTCAGCCTCATTTAATTAAAGCTCTACTCAACATCAGTTCTGTTAATACAGTGGGATCGGGCAAGCTCTGAAGCTGCTGTTCATTCGACAGAGTAGATAAAAAGATCAGCACTGGAGCTGCAGCATTTGTTTGAGCCCATGATCTGCCTTATCAGCTCTGTTAATGAACATCCCAAGCCCCAGTGATCTTCTCGCAAGGCCATGTGGCTAGAGATGGCATGATACGACTTTTTCTCCACCATCACAGAGACTGGCCCATTGAGTATGGGTTCATTCTGAGACTAATTCTTTGTATGCTACCAAATTTATGTGGAAAAAACTAGACTAGCACTGACAATCTGAAATCTGTGCCAAATTTGTTCTGAAATATCAGAATATTTCCTCATCTTTTCATAACCCATAACAGTGACTCAAATGAGTAGGACTGACTGCTGAAGGCCAAATGGGAGCCAAGAGAATTATGTGTTTTAGAATGACTTTGAGGGAAGCGTGTTTCATTTCTGGTCAGCTTACCGACCCCATGCTCTCAGACTGAACCACTCAGTGGAGGTCCAGCCTGAATATGAGGATGCTGTTCTAAATAAGATTTGTTTCTGTGTGTGCCTTCGGCCCTAGAGGATGAGTTGAAGGACATTGCCTTAGAGGTTACACTGTATAATGTAAAAAAAAATATACAGAATTAATTACATTTAATAATGTATTACTGTGCAAGAGTCAGAGAGCACCAGTTCATTTATTTCATTCTGATTAAAACTGAAATTTGCAGGTTTAGATTGTTCCCATACTAACATTTACATTTACGGCATTTGGCTGACGCCCTTATCCAGAGCAACGTACACTGTTTCTTACCAGAAAAACAGCTTAAATCCCTGTCAACTATTTAACCAAGATACTGCAGTCAGAGCATCTATACAACTGTCAAATAATAATTAGCCAATGCCTAACCCAACAATACATGAGCCACAGAGAAGAGCAACGCAAGTCAAGGGAAAGGATTTTTTTTTTTAAAGAAATAAGTAAGCAGTAGGAAAGAGACAATTAGTCAGCTAAGTGCTCCTTGAAGAGGTGGGTCTTCAGGCGACGCTTGAAGACGGTGAAGGACTCTGCTGATTGGACCAGAAGAGGGAGTTCATTCCACCACTGGGGAGCCAGGACTGAGAAGAGTCTTGA
>JBBPDH010000144.1:19684571-19695587 GCA_037974565.1 Clupeocharax schoutedeni
AGAGTTGCAGTAGTCCAGTTTGGAGATGACCAGGGACTGGACAAGAATCTGTGTAGCTTTAGTGGTGAGGAAGGGTCAGACCATACTTTTTTCCACACATGCAAAGTCTAACCTGAAATCAGATTTCAGAGGTTCTGTGTTTGAGAGCAGTTTTCTAGAAAAAAGCACTTGTGGAAATGTAGTCAAGTTGAAATGGCTACTCAGAAACAATTTCACTCTCTGGCCCTATGGGATTCTGTTAAGGTGGATATGAGGGCACAAAGATGGACAGCTCTCTCAGTGTCTCTCTCTCCATTTCAATCTCTCTCTCTCCCTCTCCCTCTCTCTCTCTCTCGTGTCTCATTAGTGAAGCTCAGTGTTAAAGCATGCTGACAGGTGTGGGGGAGCCTGGTCCATGCTACCACTGCGTGAGTGTTTCAGAGTCGGTGACAGAGCCTCTCTAAAGGCCCTCATGCCTCTATTCTGCCGTGGGCCACACACATACACACACACACACCTACACACACACACACACACACACACACACACACACACACACACACACACACATACACACACAATTTCTATTGCAGCCAGGATAGCGATAAAGCACCATCATTCTGATAAAACAGTTCAAACAGGGCCATCAACAGCATTAAATTAAAATACAACTGCTAGAATCTCACTGTTGAAATAACTGTGGTGCAGCACTAGTCTGGCATTACATTTAATAGTATGTGATTTCAACCCGTGTTAAATAATACCCTGTAGCTAAAATAAACATAAGTATGACCTAAAATAACTAAAAATTGTATTTTCTATTTATAAATGGTATTTATGTATGAGTTTTGAAACACATGCTGCCCTGATTAGTAAAATAAGACAAGTAGAGAAAGCCTAGGCAGTTAAAGTAAGCATTAAATTAATCAATAACCAGGTCTGTGGCTGATTATTTACCTCATGTCTGATGTTCACAGACGACTGACAGTCGATAATCAAACCATTTCACTGGTGTTCTGTACAATCAGCAGTGATTAATTATCAAAGAGGAAATATTTACATGTGCCGTATTTACCCAGCTGAAGGTCACTGGCTGTGCTGTCAGTGTTTTTGCCATGAATGGAATGGATTTCAGGGACAGAGTTTACATATTTACATGCATGGCGCTATTCTTCACAAGCAATTTATTCTACTTGTCCCTCTAATACAAACAGCACTGTCCTAAGATGAAGGAGTTATACGTACTTTGGAACACTTGTAGCCTGAAGGGAGAATCAGCATCATGTTCATATGCAAATTTCCTCATGCTGTACGCCATCTCTAGGAACAAGCTTTAGCTGGTACTATGCCAATATACAGGGAATCTGTTTGGCTACCATGGGAAAAGATTCTTCCCCAAGTCTAATGTACTGTATTGTTGTATTGCCTCGCATTTATTTCATTCCTGTTCATCCACAGCACTCACCTTCATCATAATGATCAGTGCCCGAAACAGAAGTATGTTAAACATACAATCACTGACATTCGAAAATGTCAGGACATCTAACATATAAAAGACATATTGAGGTTAATACACTTCAAACAGCTGTTCCCCTCATAGCAACAAATCTGCACCCCTGAGTTTCTTGCTCTGATTATCAGGGCATGTATCTTAACCCTCTGTTATGTCTGTTGTTTTCATAGGTAACGCTATCCAGGCATTTGGGAATGGGACAGATGTTAGCGTGTGGCAGCCAATGCCTCCAGTACAGACCACCACCTCCATAACCACCCCGTCCCAGAGAGCACGTGACCGGGACCGATCATCCAATGCCCTGGAGCCTGGCACCCACCTTAACCCAGGAGATTCTGTCTACCAGTTCTGTGGAAGCCTGCAGGTCAGTCACTCTATTCAAACACATTTAATCAGCTTCTGTATCATCCACTAATTTTAATGCTAAATTATTAAGAAATATATAATTTAGTCATTTTTAACAATAATATTAATGTAAAAATTCAGCTACATTTCCATTTAAAATATAGCTGCATACATTTTTTTAGCCCGAGAACATTATTCATTTATAATTTCATTTTATACAATGATTTCCAGATTTTTTTTTACATTCTGTCTCTCACAGTAGGAATGTACCTACAATGTGAATTTCAGACCCCTCCATGATTTCTAAGTGGGAGAACTTGCGAAATTGCAGGGTGTTCAAATACTTGTGTCCCTCACTGTATCTTGTTGAGAGATCTCCATTTATGCTGCACACATCCTCAGACTTCTGTCCTAGCAATGATGAGAAAGAAGTGAAAACACAATAATACATGACTGTCACACTATTATATTTCTTATTCATAAATAAATAAATCAAAAACAAGCTTAGCACACAGTGATAGCCACACCTACACTCAGGCACCACATATCCACTTACTTTCAGAAAAGAAAGATACTGCTCTGGACAGTGAATACTAAGTCAAATTTAATGAGAGTGAGTTTTGTTAATTTTGGCTGTACACAGAGTGAGAGAGAGAGAGCAAGAGAGTAAAAGAAACAGAGAAAGATAGAGAAAGAGAAACACACAGAGAGAGAAAGAGAAACACAGAGAGAGAAAGAGAAACACAGAGAGAGAAAGAGAAACACAGAGAGAGAAAGAGAAACAGAGAGAGAAAGAGAGAGAAACAGAGAGAGAGAAAGAGAAACAGTGAGAGAGAGAAAAAGAGAAACAGAGAGAGAAAGAGAAACAGAGTTAGAGAGAGAGAGAAAGAGAAACAGATAGAGAGTGAGAGAAAGAGAAACAGATAGAGAGAGAGAGAGAGTGAGAGAAAGAGAAACAGAGAGAGAGAGCTCAGAAGCAGACTCATGGGAACTTTAAGTCAGTATGGAACATCGATTACAGATTCCCACAACAGGCCAAACTAATCTCACTCACGGTGAAAAAAACATTATTTCTCTAGGCCATGGCTACACGGCCGCACTTACACATAGTTTGCATTTATTTATGGGCCCTAGTAAAACATATTTTTCTTACTTTTCAAATGAAATGATGATTTGTAAGCCTGTTACAAATACTGTTACAAGTTTCACCGTATACCACTCATTCATGCAAAATAGCCTGTTTTGAATCATTTTTGTGAAAACCAACACAAAACCAACACATTTACAGTCCCCTTTAACATAATTAAGTTATAAGGAGTGTTTCAACTTACCTGTTGAATGAGGTAGTACACAGACCACCCCATAAGAACTGAAAAGGTTTTCTTACAGTTACAAAAGCAGCTTCTTAGAAATAGAGAGAGGCGGGAAAGAGTCACGTCAATCTGAATTCGGACTGTTTTTGTTACATAAGCCGACGCGTCATTACTGGGAAAAATTGAAATACAGAAAGTATAGAATGTGACCTATTTCAGTGTTTGTATTCATTTATTTTATTTAGAAAGGGGAAGGGGTGGGTCGATATTAAAACAGTTCTATGAGTTTTAGCTTGGTCATTCTGTGTTTTGGCTCCTTCTCTCTCTGCCCAGCCTTAGTTCTACCAACACACTCACTGAGAGATCCATTCATTATGCTGTCACCAAGCCTCCTACACCACCTCTATTCTTCTTCCATTAACTGTGCACACACACGGTGCCTGTGCCAAACGCAGAGTGTGGTTGCAGAAGCTGTAGGGCTGCAGGGCTCAGGCAGGGTGGGCCATGGGCAGCTCTAACTCATCTGCATAAAACTCATTTCCCCTGCGTGTGACAACAGCCACCATACAGGCAGAGCTCTGGGCCAGATTTTACAATCCAAACGTCTAGCTGCCACACGCCTGTGTGTGCCTACATGTTTCTAGGGCTGAAATAATTGAAACACAATTTCATATTTTGCATCAGATGTATATGTGTAATCTCATTTTCTCAGTCTTTTCCCTGACCAAATCCCTTTGCTGCATGTCCACTACCACATCATGCTTTGACTATATTGGGCATGGTGACCTTAAGTTCACGCGGGGCTGTTCCAGAGTATTCCATTCTAAATGCAGGGCTTTTCAAAGGAGATTATAAAAGCTGCCTGTGTGCAACTGAACTGTCTGCAGTTTATATACATTTTCAATTAAATCATTACATAAATGTGTTAAACTCCATGTAACATTTTTTCTCCTAACTCCACAAGGTGGCTCTTAGCATGAATGATGTCATGACAGATCTATGAAGCTTTTTGAAAGTTGCATCCCCTAGTTGGAGTATCGCTGGTTTAATCACACATGTGGTTTTGGACTGCCAAAAGATTGTCATAAAGGGAACATGGATCTATCACAACATCTTTGAGAATGATGTATCTATAAAATGATGGTGATAGTGACATCACATCAGTTATTTTCCACTGTCAATATTAATGATATTTCTATGCTTTGTGGTATCTTGTGATAAATATGTGCACACCATCCAGCATGAACAGAACTGGCAGAGCCAATCTAACCACAGCACCTGATATTATTTGGTGGAATCGTGAGCAAGTGACAGAGAGGCAATGAACCGCCTGAAGCAGACCAGTATCTTCACAGCAGTAAGACTGGACATAAGGCTCATGGGGCACTCACTCGTGAGAATGGTGGACAAATATGATCAAGCAAAAGTTGAAGAGTTTGTACCAGAGTGCTCGCATCTTAAATAACATTTCACTATACCCGTATACCTATTTAGACTTCATCTGCGTGACCCAACCCCTGATATTTCTATGATTAACGTAATGTATCGATACTACAGCCATGTTTGTAAATGTCTGGGCTTTCCTCTCATCTATGTATCTTGTATTAATGATTTTGTTGGCTTACTAAAATATCTCAAAAAGACATCAGATACAGAAGTTAAATGATTGTTCTCTTGTTTCCACACATGTATTGTTAATTCTGTCATGCCGAAATAAAAAGCTATTTAGTGGAAAGTTAGCTGACAAAGTAAATCGGTTCAGTCATGCTGAATTGTGGCAAAGTCGTTCGGCATTATGTTCATGGGTAGTAGCAGTCTATTAGCGACCAACAGGAGCACTGCATGTTTTAGTGCGGTTTGTGAGCAAAACATTCCATCTCTAGCCACAGATTTAGCTTTGTCTGCCACAAATTGCACATGTAGACCCTTGTTTGAGCTTTTAAGACATTTAACAGTCAATGAAAGCGTCATTTGACAAGGTAGCCTTGCAAAATCAGCGTCCTTGGCAGCAATGTTTAATGACTCTTCTGTTTACAACCGGATCTCGAAATATAGAGGTCACATGAATTTCTACACATGCACTTTACTTGACCTGGAACTATGAGGCTAAACTACTGAAACTGACCTTTTAGACATTCAAAAGTGCATTTTGACGTTGGATACCAAATTACAATTAATATTACAAATGTACTTTTACAATAAATTAAATTCACAAATTATAGTGGTATAATAGTAATGGTGTTCATCTGCCCATTTGGCCCAAAATCTGCCCATTTGGTTTTCATCAACTCTTCATTTTCTTTTGTGCACCCCTTGGCTGACAATTGTTTTTCTCCAACCCCTAAGACACAGGGTTTTGTTTTATTACGTCATTCATGAGAATCAGAGTGCTTTCACATATAACTCAACTGTAACCCAATTTGTGCAGTTGGTGCATCTCCATGCATGATGGGCAAACACCTGATTCCTCAGCTTAATTGTCACCGTGCCAACAGCAGACACAACAGTAATTAGTGAGTTCATGTTGCTGCAATTTGGCTGAACTAAATGCTTGGTGTGTAAATGGCTTAATGTTACAATCTGGCCTTTAATGTATCAATGGTATCTGACTTCAATTCTGGGGAGCTGTGGGTTAGAGTATGGCTGTTTGCACACCTTGCCTCCAAAGCTGTACTAAGAGAATGCATATTCCATTTGTGTGACGGGAGCAGTGATGGACTAAAACACAGCTGATCAGGGTATGTTTTAGCCCAGTGCATTAGGCAGGGCTGTGTCTGCTCTTCGTTAATGTCTGTAATAAACAAAAGGACACCGCAGCAGAAAGCTCTGCCAGCAAGAGCAATGTCGAACTAAAATGCACTCAAGTAATTTGTACCTAAAAGTTTCCTTCAGATCTGATGATAACATTCAGGTCCTCAATTTCCCTGCAGAGACTACCTTTTGCAGTTGATGTGGTGACATGATCAGGTTCATCTTAACCATTTCTGAACTGTGTCATTGTCTTAGGTCAAAAGTTAAATTACTGTGGCATAAAACCCTGCTTTTCTCTCTCTGTCTCTAGGCTCAGAAGCTGAAGTCCAACAATACAATAGACATGTTATGTGTGGTAGGTGGAATCTTCTAAAATTTAAGTAAATATGTAAATATAGTCCAATAAGAGGTGTCAGTAGTGCTCCAGCTATGTAAACTTGAATGTTCTTTCACAGTAGTGTTGCTACAGTGTCTAAAGGACTACTGTATCAATGTGACAGAAAATTACAGACTCAGTACAGCAGTTATATTGTGACACTGTGACCTGTGAAAAATTCCAGCTGACCTTTCACCTTTTCCTCAAGGGTACTTCCTGCCCAGTATTCTCTTGGTTTTTGTAGCAGATGATGCTGAAATGTGAACATTGCTTATCTTTTGCCTTTTAAAGTTCACTAAATGTCATTGTACATAATAAAAGCAGCATTACACACCGGAGTGACATTTAGTGTTGCTGCGGCAAACCCAAACAGCCTTAAAAAGTGACGGTCCTTTTTCAGCCTAATGTTTCATTACTTTTGTCAGCTCGCAGGCATCTGAACCCACATAATGTATATTACATAGAGAATGGCATTTTTACATCTTATCCTAATTGAAAAAGCTCTCCATTGTACAATATAAGTCACTTTATAGAATTTTGGGACATTAGCACTGTAAAAGCAGTATGTAAATATTTTTTGTTTCAGAAACGTGATTTAAACCTTCAAGTTACACTTACTATCACAGATGGTAGCAGTGTTTCTAGTGATGAATACATAGAGCAAGATTCCTTGATTCCAGAGCCATTGTCCAGAGAAGTGGTCAAACTGACCTGGATACTGGCCCCCAGGACCAAAACTAAGGACCCCACTACGATTTCGAATGAATGTAATCTTGGAAGCATTGACTTTTATATTATAATGTATGGTTGTGTACTGGTATTATCAAAGCCACACACTGTTGCATGTTTTTCCTTCTTTTTTGTCATGAATTTCACCTTGATGGAGCTGGTCAAGCAGGCCTCACCATTGTTTTGCTTTGATAAAGAAAAAAGGGTTTTTGGTTTGTTTTTACTTGGCTTCTTTATAATTTATGGTGAATAACTAAGAGCCACTTTCCCAGACCTAGATTAAACCAGACTCGAATGTAGTGTGATTCACCATTTAATCCAAAATGTAGCATAATGCAAGTCTGGAAACCGACCCTACAAGTTTTGTAAAAGAGGTTAGTTGTAAGCTATCAATACATTGTTCTTACCTACGTTTTTCTCCCAGGATCCCCAGATTGATGACCCCAGCTCCTCCAATGCTATCTCTGGAAACTCCTCTGCTCGACAGGCATCTCCAACAGGCCTTAGCTCTCTACTGCTACTGCTGGTCATCTCTCTCCACTGCAGCCTCACACCTACTGCTGCCGCCTCAGCACGATTGTAGCCACCCAGCAAAGGCAAAACATAGACGCTCACAATTTGTACAAAATTGATCTCTGTTCCGAGTCCACCCATTGTACTCACCTTCTCTCTTTGTCTCCTCTTTCTCTGTCTCTCTTCTTACGGTTCTGTGTTTAAGGAGCTTTGGTTTAAGCTGTGTTGATGCAACAAAAAGTGATTTTTGGTGTATTTAAGTTTTCTCTCTGGTCCCTGTATTTTTTGTTTTTTTGACTGGAAGAAGAAACGCTGAAAAGAAGTGTGAGATTTATCAGAGGTCTTGCAGCATTCTAGAAGGGACCACAGGGTGTTCACGAATGGCTTCGTTATGGAGGTCTATGGTGGCTTCAAGTACAATAACTGAGATGCAGGCAGCTTTGTTAAGTGAATCTCATCTGTGTTTTGTGTGCTTACTGATATGAAATGCATTGACTTATATCCGGCACACAAAGAAGCAGAGGAGCTCAGTGGCATCACTGGAGGCTTCACTGAAGATTTCTGACCATGCTCCTCTTTCCGGACCCATCCAAACATTCATCCATGTCCCTTCTCTCAGCATACCACACATATCAAAAGCTTTCACAGTGCATCAGAGACTTCTTTGGAGTAACCGAGGGACATAAAAACACATGCAAATTTCAAATGGGATTTCATTTGTGCATAATGACCATTCTTACTGACAGGTGAAGCTTTGATAAAGTATTTCAAAGAGCGAAGGCTGCTCTTAGAATGCACACAGTGTCGAGGCTGAGGGAAATGTTTGACCGAAATAGTGTGTTACAGTGCCTGAGACAGTGGCACTGGGTATTTGTACCTTTGGAACTGTGCAGTGCAGGGTGCCTCCAAGCATGTTATGCAGAACAGACATAAACCCTTATCTCTGTAAACGTGTCCCATCATGAACCAGCTCGAACCGCCTGACACCCATCTGTCCTCACCCATCTGTCCTCAAGAGTGTACATTCATATTGCCTTTGCAATGTCGCAGTAGACTGTGCTTGGACCTGAGTCCAAAGTCCTTTATGTATACTATAGTCTTTTTTTGTATTGTAAATCTATTCTGAAAGTTACAAAGGGGGTATCTATCATGACTGCATCATATTTTAAAAGCAGATGTAATTTGCTAGAATAACCTCGATATTGATTTATCTGGAACACATTTGATTTAGATGTTCCCTTTTGAACTGAAATGTACTAAATGAAACATGCACCGTGTTCATGAAGCATGTGCAGTTAATCACACCCATTGTTGCACACTCAGAGCATTTATGACATGGTTTGTATGGCTTTTTGAACCAGAAAAGTAAAGCATTGTACTTTACATGAAGGCATTCAGATGTTATAAACACAAAGATGTGTATCTTTGACTGGATGTATTGAAGAAATTTCTAAAACTTGTTTTAAAAATGTGTCGTATCATACTGAACAAAGCCATGTTTCCTTTTTCTTTTTTTTTAGATAAACATGTATACATCATTGATAGGAGTAGGCTACATCTGGAATGACGGCTGCCCCTAATGGTACCTCAAAGTGTTAAACATACATTTAAGTAAATACAATGTTTAATGCCTCGAGAAGAAAAAGAGAACTTTTATTTTTGTATCTTTTGCATTCTGTTTGACCTCTTTATCACAACAACAGCAGCTGAAAAGAGTTATGAATATAGCATGGGTTGTAATTGCAATAATGGTTTTAAAGACATGGTGTTAGCCGTTCTAGATAGACATTCCCCAGGGCAGCTGAGTGGCCAATCACGTGCAGCAAGACCTACACTGAGTATTCAAAACAATGGAGATGACCTTCTAAAATCGCATTGGACTTTGAACTGATGGGCTTTCAGGTGACTAACTATAGACCAGTGGTCAAAACCCTGGTCCTGGAGATCTAACTCTCTGCAGTGTCTAGTTCCAACCATCTGCCACACCTGCTCCACCTCATTAACTCCTTCAGACGTTCCCACTTGGCCACTGATCCACTAAATGCTTGCCATTGACTGTCTTTCTGGATATAAATGATTTCAAATTAATTACAAACAGCCATCGCTGCTCTTCATGCCTTTTTCTAACTTCTTCCCCACTTACATGATACACAACAGCCATCACATGCCTTAAAATCCTCCTCTAACCTTTCTCTCCCATTGCCCACATTGATCCAAGAGGATTTAACAAGTGAATTCAAATAAAAGTCATAGCTTTCATCTGCTTTGTTTATAGGAAAGAGCGGACAAGACCTGTGTTTTGTACACTCAGTGTATGCTTTAACATCTGAATGTGCTTTTCTGTTGTTGATTTTATTTGTTTTTTCTGTTTTTTTTTTTTTTTCAAATTGGGGTCAGAAAGTCAGAAAATGCTGAGCATAATCTTACACATCAAGGTCATTAAAATGGAGCACTAATTCTTGATTATAAATAAAAACGTTCATCAGCTATCTGACATATTTCTTCCTAGCTTGTGAAAACGTAAAGTATTCTATGAAAACAATTATTAAAATGTTGACTCATCCAACCTTATACTGTGGTCCTTTACCATGGGTAAAATAACGGCACTAAACGTTAGAACGATAAAAGTGGTGAAAGGAACAATGCTCGCTACGCTTTATATGCGTTATGTGTTGGTTTGAAAGTATAGAAACTACAAAACAGGAACTTAATAGAGAAGCATTCAAGTAATGGTGAAAATCAATTAGCAGTGGTGCTAGAGGACTAATTTTGCCTACAAACACAAAGTCAGTATTTGTGTAAATCAGTGATTTTCTGTTTCTTTACTGGGTACATGTAATTCTCAATATATAACAAATATAAATAGAAGTGTATACACAATCATATAACAGGGCAGTCTTTTTAAAATTATTTATTTTTTTCTGCAAAACAAGTTTAATATCATCTATAAAATGTTCATTCATTATATATATGTGTGTTTGTATGTATAATTTTAGGCTTTGAGCCTTAATTTTGGTATTATAAGATTTGTTGGTGTTTAAATTTGCTTGGTCATTGGCTTCTCTAAGATAATTGCCTACATCTGTCATGTTGATCATATAAATGTATCAAAATCATCTACATGAATGAAACAGCTAGTATAAATCGGACTGGACCTCCACTTGAGACCTATATTATAACACCTATATAGAAAATTTGAGTTTCTGCAAATGTTTACACCAGTTTGGTGCACAATTCCCTACTGACAGCAATTAGTTTGTAGGAAAGATGGGGGGCAGCTGTGAGGGAGGTATTCAGTGGAGGGACAGTGCGATGTTAAACCTCATAAGCATCTGGAGCAATCTGGATGGACCATGGGTTTCTTTTACCATTATTTTGTATACTTTTGGAGAAGCCTGGCAGATGGAGTGTTGTTCTTTCATTCAAGATTCAAGATACTTTATTTGTCACATGCAGTCATACAAGTACAACACACAGTGAAATGTATCCTGAACTGC
>JBBPDH010000144.1:19767034-19778168 GCA_037974565.1 Clupeocharax schoutedeni
GTTTCGTTTCACTGTGTACTAACTGTATATGGTTGAAATGACAATAAAGCCCTTTGAACTTGAACTTGAACTTGAATGCGCATGAGGACATATTTGTGTAAATGCACATTAGGGACTGCAATTCTATTGACTAATTTACTCATCCTGAGATTATATGTGCGTTTGTATTTTCACACCTGGGAACTGGATGAAGACCCAGTCAAAGCCACTTTCTCTAGGACACAGGCTTGTGTCCAGTTTCCGATCCCTCTGCTTGTATGATCTCTTCACTGGTCCACGGTAGGACCCCTCAAGACAGTGGCCCAGCCCAGCATCACTGGGGTCTCCACACCAGCCACAGGCTGGCTGCTCCAAACACTGACTACACAAATGGAGACTCGTACAGTTCTGAGCTAGAGAGAAAGAGAGAGAGAGAGAGAGAGAGAGAAATAGAAATTAAGCGCAAGAGAGAGAGCAAAAGTGAATAAGAAAAAGTGAGAGGCAACAGATAGAGTGAGACAGGGGCAGCTGGTAGCCTAGTGGTTAGGGCATTCGCCATGCGATTGGAAAGTCCAGGTTCGATTCCCAAGACCGCTAGGCACCGCTGAGGTACCCTGAGCAAAGTACCGTCCCCACACACTGCTCCCTGGGCGCCGTGTTCCTGGCTGCCCCCTGTTTCACTTGGTGAATGGGTTAAATGCAGAGGTTGAATTTTGTGCTGTTCACACTGTGTGCTGTGGTGTGTTCACTTATGACCGAATGATCACTTCACAAGTGAAATAGAGTGTGAAAGAGGGAGAAAGAGAGAAAGAAGATAGAGTGAGAAAGTAAGCAAGAGAAAGTAAGGGCAAGTGGAGAAGAAAGAGAATGAGAGAGAAAGTGTGTAATCGACAGACAGACAGACAGGGAGAGAGAGAACAGAGAGAGAACGAGAGGGAAAGTAAATTAGATAGTACCTCATTAAGAAACAAAGAGCATCACTGAATAGAAAAGCAGTGAAATGTGGTTCCTAACAATCTGCATGCAGGAGATCAAAATGTTAGCTGGGTAGAATCTAAATGAAATAACTGTGTGGAAAGGGGAAGCTTCAGCATTTACATCAAACACCATAACACAGGATACATTTCACACACTTTGGCCCTGAGTGGACTTCAACTTCTGAGGGTGAAATTTTTCAACATGAAAGATTTTTTGGCCTTTTTTTGTTCTTTTGCTCTGTATTGCAAATGCCACAACAGAAACGGTCATGGTAATCACTTGCAGGCTCACATTAAAGAAACAGGTGGTAGGGCACAAAATGAGAGAGAAAGAGAATAGAAGAAAAGACAGGAGAGGGGGCCAAGCATCCCATTCTACCAAACCTTTATACCACAAAGAATTCACACTCTCTCTGATGTACTCTTGGGACAAGGCTAGCACTCTTAACCAGCAGTGCCCTTCTGTTGAGACAACTACTAGTCTTTCAGACTGACATTTACAGAACAGCTGATGTTACGGCCTTTTCTGAAGGGTAAACGATGATGGAACAGCTTCTTAACTTTAAAAGTCACTGTCATTATTGGCAGGGCGTAATTTGATATTTAATCATTATTTTAATATTTCTCACTCAGAGCATGATAACAAGAGGGAAAAACTTTAGAAAGTGCAGATTCTAAATGTGTATTAAACAGCCTTCAAAAATTAAATCATTACCTTATTTGGATAGAAATGAAAGATTGTCATATTTATTTATACTAATGAGACTGTTAAATTAATGAACCATAATTATTTAATTAATAAGTTAAATAAGGTCCTACGTTATGAAGATGTCATGTAGCCTTTTGAATACTGTTTTGTCAGGTTATTTGTGAGATATTGTCTACTAACCCAGCCATAAGTCATTTCTTCTTATTGACTTCTCTGGAGTGTTAGGATATTTCCCTGGGCATTAACCACTGCCTCTGTACTGTGCTGACCTTTACTGTTTCAAAATAAATTGAGTTTCATGCTATTAGATTTTTATGGTAGATTCATTGGGTTTTGGTACGATACAATTGACATTCAATGTACCGGGCATTTGGGACAGACTTAAGAGGATCATACAATTTGATTTCTGAATGCAAATGGAGTTTTAGTTCTTGATTGGCAGTATATTGTTTATGACCAGCAATGCCCTAGTCTGCTTCTCCTTTCCACTGCTACAAATTCAGACACAAAGGACAAAACAATAATTGTCTATGAAGGCATTCCTTTGGCTTGGCTTTGCCTAATAGGTCCCTGTGCAGAACAGGGGAACAGGGGTCAGGGGGCATTATGGAGGTTAAGAAAACGTCCCCAGAGTGTGAAGACAGCAGCTGTCTCTTTTATGAATGTACAGCAGTGGACACAAAATTCACTGAACCCCATCCAGAGTGACAATTCTAGCAAAAGTTATGTATTTAATTAATAGATGAATCATTTATGAAAAAAATGCTATGATGCAAGTCGCTCCTTAATTATTGGGAACAAAACATGTATATGAGATCATCTTTTTTAAAAAGATTATACATCACATTTATTTTAATCCATGTATTTATACTTTGGGTGGACTCCCTGGGTGGCTTATATGCAGTAATAGAAAGATGTCTTATTAAATGCTTGGTGAGATTCCCAAGGTCGTGGCACAGGTTTATATTGTCACCCCTTCTAATATTACGGCACATACAGTATTCATTCCTTCGACAGTGATGTAACCCAAATTGTGGTGCAAGTCAAAACAGGGCCCAGCCAAAGTCATTTACCTAACCATAACACAGTTATAAAATCATAAAAAAACACAACTAAGCCACAGAAGAGGGAAAAGGAAAACTTCCACACTCCACATGATACACCACATGAACTTCCAATACACCACATGATTTGGTATTCTTCCACCACGAACAACTCATCCATGTAGTCCTTATGTACAATGCTAATGGTGTAAGCTGAGTGGGAGTGAGCGTCATAAACTGGAAATGTCGTATGTCGAGACTGTTGTAACCCAAAGACCCCCTATACTGCTTCTGGATGGACAGGACTTCCTCTTCCTTCATCAGCCATTGCAATGCAAACCAATGTGGGAGCCTGTTATATAACTGTAATCATTGTTGATGTAACAGAATTTACAGATATATAATATTTTGGATGTCAATATATCCTACACACCAATTCCACATGACCCTGGGTAAGCAATGTACTTCAGGTATCACTGATTGAAGTGACGTGGACGTGAACCTTCAGGTTATGTTTCACATCGAGGTGAATAGTGTCAACCGAAGTGCCCAAGCATAAGATGAATAGCTGTCACTGCTGTCACCGCATATTCATTTTCAGCCCACCCCTCAAAAAGCTCACAAGTAAAAGGTTTGAAAAGTTTTCCAGAAACGCTCCTCTATACTGTTGCAAGTTCTAGCCCAATTTGCATGTTGCTGTGCATTCTGGGTCTGGATTTCCATAAAGCACAGATGTGCGAGCTGAACTTTCTACCCAGAAACACCTCCTCTCTCCTCAAAGCCAGCTCCTGTTGCATTATTCAGATGCTACACAATGATTCATTTTTAGCCACTGTGGCTTTTTCATTATCACACAACTCTTTATAATGACAAACACAGGTCTCTTCTTTTCTCTCCCTCTCTCCGAGCTCTAAGTTCTTCTTACGTTCTTCTGTTTAAGCGTTCGCTTAGCTATGGAGGCACTAGGCTCACCCTCAGCCACAGACACCTACACAAACACTCTCCACAAAGACCTGTGGAGGAAATGCATAATCTGTTCAACAATAGCGTCATTCTAAATTTATACAAATCCCGCATCAGTCTTTCTTTTTAACTCATACAAATTAATAATGAACAATATCTACAGAATGACTCTCCATGATACCTGCTTGACAAAAACTAGACAATCTGTGATTCTTCAAGACGCTAATAGTATACAGTATCAAAAGATGATTCCTTGACTGCAGTGGCATTTAGCCTTTGCAGTTCTTCAAAACTCTGATCTATGACCACTAGGATAGGCTGGTTAAAAATACATGCTCTTGATCTATATATATAATTTTTTTTTCTCTTCTTTTTTCATTTATTTCATTTATTAAATGCTTTATTTGCTTTTCCTCTTCTTTTTGTCTTCTACAGAGCTTTTGTCTGTCATGTTTATAAGTTAGAATTACTACAACAAAAAAAATGTAAATTATTTTTCACACACTGTGTATGTTTTTCATATAAGTATGTCAATAAAAATATTTTGAAAAAAAAAAAATACATGCTCTAACATTTTAGGAACAATATCTCATTTTGAGAGTGGCTTAAATATGCAACAGAGTTGGGGATTTAGTAGCGATGCGCTGATCTGATATTCTGTATCAGTCCGATACTAAAACCTAAATTAGCTGATCAGAAATCAGGATTTACGACGTGCATCACATGAGCAGATGCATCACGTGATAAGGGTTTCTGTTATGTGTGAGACTTGCCAACGTTTGGAACAGTTTCACCAAACCCAATTTAACTGTAAAGTTTTACCTTTAGAGCGCGAGATATATATTCCATATTTAACATTTAGATTTAAGATCATTTAAGGCAAATCCTCCATGTTGCTTAGGGCATATGCAGCATGCAGTCCAGCCCCCTGCTAAGTACCAAGCAATCGTGGGGTGTGGTCAATAAACATATCTCACCGTTTGTAAAAGTGCTCAATTAAAATCATTTAGAGTGCAACATTTAGGGCTTTCTTTATGTATTAAGCTCTAAATGTATGAAATGATGGTGAAAATTGCAGTAAATGATGAAAAATGGCACCTCTAAATTTGTTAAGCTGTTTTTACAAACCACTGGGCCGCGGACCTCTGATGGGCCGCAAGTATAAAAGGGAGACAGGCCATTGGTCCGCAATAGGTCCGCTAGGTGGTCCCGTGGGTGGGGCACCTCCAAAAAACATTTTTACATTGTGATGTGTATTAAAAAACAATTTTTACTTTAACCAATTGGGGAGGTTGTAACGTTTCGAATGAGCATTCCCGCAAATTTCTAGGAGGTTCCTAGGCTGAGATACAGGTGGAGTGCCTAGGGACCAGCTGGGCCAGCATATTACTGGTCCAGCTTTGAAGGAGCATTACTCTGACCATTTACCGATAATTATAAATTATGTAATGTACATATACAAGATTGTAGCGAATAGCGAAAGGTTCCCAGTGATGTATGGGAGTAGTCAAGCGACCTCGCTTAAAGATATAAAACCAAAAACCGCTCCCAGATCAGTCGAGAGAGGCAGACAGAGAGGCGCTACGCTGCACTCGGTCGGAAAATTATGCTTTTTATATGCTGAAACAAAGCAAAATGCACACAGAAGACCAAAATCGGGATATTTGAGGATATTTGTCCAGCAAACAAGAATTTCCAGAGGAAAATTGGAGAGGTGCTCTGAGAGAGGGATGCTGTGTTTTGGGCGAGAACCTTTTGTACAGAATGAATGGGAGAGAAGCGTGTTCAAACGGTTATTGATTTATAATTCTGTGGCAAAACTAAGGATTACTCCAAACAAAATGGCATCTCTATTTGCATTAAATTGTACTAAAAAATGTATAGAATGTTCAAATTTAATTCTTTTGAGCTCAAATTTTGAACATAAGTTGACAAGACCCATGGCTGTGGGTTTCAGTGTCAGAAAAAAAAAATCTTCTGACAGGGACGATAAAACACGGCTGAATCCAAAGATGTTTGACACAAGCATAATATAAAATCCAGTATTTCATCCTGTATTGCTGTTTGAAAATAAGTTTAGATATTTTACTTCTCTGGCACATGAAACATCAGAGTCTTACCTTTGAAATGAGTCCAACTACAAACAATAATAAGTTTAAATGAAAGAATTGAGATGTTTTAAAGTTGGTGCTGTAAATTCCAATGAATAAAGCACCTCTTAAGGTGTAAAAATAAAGACATTGAGTAATCATTAGTATATGTAGTATGTTCCATCCCTGGTATAATCATTAATAAACCCTAAATATTGTGCATTTCTACTGTTCAACATCATCCTGCAAACATGCAGGAGTCATTAGGCTAATACCCTGCGCTCTTCAACCTCAGCAGTTGGACAAGAGTTCCAGTGGTCAGCGGAAGAAGAGACCTGAGACCTGAGCCCTACCTAACCAGTATAACCTGCCGTGACAACAACAACTCCGACATACACAGCCAATTTACTAAATAAAGAACAACACTTGCAGGTGCTCCATATAAATGAGCAAATCTCCCACCCTATTACTCTTCCATTTCCAGTAATTAACCAACCTAATATTCCCCTGTTTTATGACACACGACCACCAACTTTAACAATGCAGTACATGCATGTGATAAATGAAATTTAATGACTCCATTTAGAGAGCCATATCATGAGGATGTAGTAAAAAATGGGTAAAAAAAACTTGCTCTATAAAGATAACTTCTGAAACTGTAAACTTTATGTAAGTGTCCTTAGCACCTTATGGCCACACACAACACTTTACTAATTACTGGTCTGTAGGCGCTCGGACAAAAATGAATAAATAAATACATTAATTAAAACTGCCATGAACTAGCACCTCTCAAACTTTTAATCGAGCACAGACCTTGCTCAGAGGGTCCGTTCCCCAAGCTTTTAAGAACAGCTCTAAGCATAGAAACCCAGGACTATGTGTGGGCTGCTCAACAGAAAGAAGGGTAACGTGTGTTTGTGTGTGTGTGTGTGTGTGTGTGTAGGTGTGTGTAGGTGTGTGTGTGTGTGTGTGTGTGTGTGTGTGAGAGAGAGAGAGAGAGAGAGAGAGAGACAGAGTTTGAGAGGGAAAGAGAGTGTTTCTGAGTTCAGAGCAGACTTCTGAAGTTTTTTTCACCATTTTGCAGCTCTTGGTCAAGACCTTGATCAAAGCTGTTTCATCTAAATGTTCCTATTTCTATAACATTTGGGTTTGGGCTAGGCCCCTTATTTCCAGTGATTTTAATCCTTCAGCATACCAAGACATTTTGGACAGCACCATTCTTCCAACTTTGTGGATACTGTTTGGTGAAGGCCTTTTCTATTCTAGCATGACTGTGCCACAGTGCACAAAGCATGATATGGTTGGATGAGTTGGTGTGGGAGGCTGGCCCACACAGAGCCTTGACCCTCAACCCCATCCAAAACCTTTGGGATGAACTAGGACAGAGATTGTGGTCCAGGCCTTCTCACCCAACATCAGTGCCTGACCTCATAAATGCTCTACAGAATGAATGGGCACAAATTCCAAGATCTTGTGGAATGTCTTCCAAGAAGAGTAAAAGCTGTTATAGCTGCAAAGGGGGACTGGAGCCCATACCGGGACACGTAGGGTGAGAAACAGGAACATTTTAGCATCTCCAAGCCACTGGATATGCTTGTGCTTGTATTCCACAGTGAAAGAACCACGACAGCACTACCCACAACAGAGCAATGAATTGAAACTGTAATACTGGAAATGAGCATGCTTTGTTAGGTGTGGTTGGAGCTATGGTACAATTTGAGTAGTTGGTGTTTGAGTAGATGGTATTTCTCACAACACACCAGAAGTGAGAATGTCTGTGGCTGCAAATTAAGGATAGTGGAAAAGCGTTGTTAAGGTCTGGAGCCAGGTGCTGCTTTTAGTTGTCTTTCTTTTTATGGATTAAACTGCACTAATGGCTCAGTGACTAAACAAATAAGAAACAGTTAAGCTAGGTTGTCCTGACTAAGATGTCCTGACTAAGTTGTCCTGATGAAGCTTTCCACAAGATCTTTGAACCTGGAAGAACGTTCAGGTTTCTGCCCAAATGGGTGGGAAAATTTACAGAGTGAGGGGGTCCAGAGAGCGGCGAGTGAAAGAGCAGTAAACAGCGAGCGTGTAGGAGAACAAACATTAGTTTTAGATTGCTTTAGTTTTTATATTATTTATGAATTGAAATCTAATTGTACTAATATGTTTCTTCTATTTTATTTAAAGTTTTCTGAAAGACCTTGTATCAGATAATGGGTCCTAACATTGCACTGACTATTTCTAATGTGAGCATTAGCTCATTTAGAGGGGTTGCTTCCATCATGCAGACATTCTCTTTATTACGTATTACACTGCCTAAAGGATTTCCCTTATGTGACAGATGTAAACATTACTCACTTTACTCACATTGGCAATTCTCACACACACACATGTCTGCACTGTCTGTTAGAACAGGTAGTATGAGGTGGCCAGGTATCATGAGCTGGAAGTTTCAAGCATTCCAACAGTAACTATGGAAATTTTACCTGTCAGTTACATGCACAGAAGAGATATAATTATCTTTTTAACAACTTTATGGACAGCCCCTAATGGCTGTTTCACCAGTGGGATGAATATATCAAATCAAAAATGTAAATTTAAATTATGGTTTAAAATAAACTATAATATTTCTAAACTTAATTTTTAATGACAAGTCTTCAAGACTGACCTGAAAGACCTGAGAAGAGAAATTGCATTTAATCACTGCTGTGAAAAGGGCTGAAGGCATTTGTGGGAATATGGCCTTAAGGTTAAGCATAAAAGTTTCATCAGTAATCACTACCAGAATGCCATTTTTCACAAATGATAACAGATTATACTTGGATGTCACTGACAACAAAAACGACAGTCTCAGATGTCAGTGCGCAAAGAGCTTTCTAATTATGTCCCCAAATATATGACCTTCGGGGAGAGCAGTAGGGCTCCCAATTTCACTGCATTCGGAGGAACATTCTTTAAATTGTGGAGCCAGATCAGAGAGGCTGACTCCGCAAGCCCCCAACCAGCCTGAAGCGATAAATATCTCTTCAGGCTACAGGAAAGCTTCCAGGTTATACTGCTCTAAAAACATGTCCTTCAATATAAAAAAAAAAAAAGAAATAGAGCTGTACATGCGTACAGCAAATCCAAAAAAAAGCTTTTGCTTCAAAGTTGGTGCTGAAGTGGAAGGTGTTTTTTTCTAAATGAAGTTGGAAGGGAAGTTTTTGAAGAGTAATTGTGCAGAGAATGTTGAAGCATTTGTTTGAGCTCAAAAACGGTAGAGGTGATAGGGGCTTTTTTTTTTTTTTAACTGAACATAAAACTGTGTAGACATGCTCTGATCAAACTGAAAAGTCTACTGAGGGAAAAGTCTTGCCATAACACAATGAACATGGTTGCCATGTGGTTTGATGGCACATTATGCGGGAAGTATTTCTTTTATCTCGCCTTTTAGATTCAAAAGGCCGTATTTGCAGAGAATACCGAGCTAACAGAGTCACGCTCATTTCCATTTTGATTAGACACGTATTATTGTGCTGTCAGGCACAATGCGTTTCTTTATCTCCGTCTGGAGCTTTGTTTAAATGTGAAAACTGCACTTTTTTCCTAATTAAATTATCCTCCATCACAACAGGTAGATCTGTGGGGAATTGCAGACCAGGGAAGTGCGGCACAGTGTTTACTCTGCCAATAGAAAAATGAGGCTAAACTTTCCCGAATAGAAAAATGAGCCCTCATCAAAATTCTAACATCGCTAATCCGCCCCTATTTCCAACAGAGAGTTGACCCTAATGATGCTTCTTTCAAGATAAATCTTATTTATGATCCTCTACTGTCAACATCCAAGCATGAGACCAGCAGTTCAAGTTGTGCAGATATGAGTGTGTCTAGACCAGCATAAGTGAAGTCTAAGTGAATCTACAATAAAGGCTCTTCTAGAAAACAATAGAAGTGAATCTTCTCTGTTCATTTAGCCAGTTTGATAAAACGTCACAATTATTCAATTAAATAGAGATTAGAATTTGTTTTGTTGAAGATGACTGGTAATAATTAGCTGATGTGCTGATAATACATTCTCCACAGTATGAATTCTGCCACAGAGTTTTTAAATGCTTCCAGCTGCTTCTGAATATGGCTTATCAAAACCAAATTTTTCTCTCCTCATCTACACTTGAAGGCAAGCGATCTATACATAGCACATCAAAAGAGTCAAGCCAGATAGGGAATGAGGATGATCTACAATCGGTGCAGGATCTCTCACTGGAAAGTGTCCTCATGTGTAGGGTCGGACAGATGTCGATACTTGATGGATTTTCGAGTGGAGGAGTTTATGGTGAGTGCGCCTGAGCGGCAGGCTGGAAATTTACAGTGTCTGCTCTAACAGAACTTAATCTCCCTCAGGCCTTAATAACAACAGATGGGAGAAATAGAGAGGGAGAATGATAGGATGGACAAAGTAAAAGAGAAAGGAACAGATGAGGCGCATGACTGCAAATAAACACAGATGTTTGTTGTTGCACCCAGGATTTTCCCGAGGGGTGATGTGACACATACATGACACCACAATACTTCACAAAGTATTGAGAAAATGTCGTGAGGTATAGTAATTTTGCCTTTTTGCTATATTGCCTTTACACAAATTACCAAAACTGCAGTACCACAATTGCAGCTCAGAGTACATTTACATAAAACAAAGCATTTAACAGGAAATTCCATTTATTTTTGTCTGAATATTTCAATGGTTGAGATCATAAAATCATTCAGAGTAGTTTGATCTGAAATGGTTAATTGTAGTGAAATTTACTGACGTCAATTTCTTTAAAGTGGTAGTGAATGGAACCAGGGGTCACTAATTACTAAATACCTACAGCACAAATACAGCAATTTAATTTATTATTAGTGGTGGGCATAGATACATTTTTAAAATCTAGATTAATCTCACTGTAATCTTGGAATTAATCTAGATTAAAATGTAAAAAAAAATTCATCTAGATCAAAATGACTCATTTGAATTCTGCCGAAGGTCTGAAGCTGCCCACCAAAATGATCCCAAGCCACCCTAAATATATAGTCATTATTCTATTATTTTTAAATTATATATCTGAACATTTCATACAAGATATCACTGAGAGCAGATACGCACTTTACAAAACAAGACTATGAATTTAAATTAAAAAGTCTAGCTATCTTTACTGAATTAAAATGATGTACTGGCTGTTGAAGCTGCTGTAGGTAGCAGGTGGGCATTAGGACCCAGGCAGAGCTACTGGTTAGCGAATGGCAACCAAAGCCCGTTTAGTAATATCTCTGTCCTGTAGGTGCTAGTGAGACGCTTTTGAGACGACGACCCACAAACATGGTGGCATGCATGTAAAATATACAAACGACTTCTAATTCATTCTCTCC
>JBBPDH010000144.1:19934514-19944589 GCA_037974565.1 Clupeocharax schoutedeni
AGTGGTGCCTAGCGGTCTTGGGAATCGAACCCAGACTTTCTGATCACAGGGCGAATGCCCTAACCACTAGGCTACCAGTTGCCCTAATGCTTGTTTAGGTCTGTAACAATTATTTTTTATGCCATAACTTTTAATTTGACAATACTGTTAGTACAAATGCAGATTTCTGCTACAGATACATATATTACTAGATCAACAACGGAGGTGGCGCTACTTAAGTCACCGACGCCTCATTGAACAGATTTTAAAATTGGATTTAAGACTAATCTGATACATTAATTATATACTGTCACTATGTATAAATCTATTAAAGTGCTAAGATGCTTAGAAATGTTGTCCTTTTGAATATTTCTTTCCACTCTAATTGTTGTGCTTGTAACATCCAGTCATTAAATTTCTGAGCTGCTCAACTCTGAACTTTCCAGACGGAAGAATCTTCTTGTGCGAGACGACGGCTGTCTTTAGCATCTGCTGTATAAAATGTGCTAACAGTGGAAGTTGCGAGGATGTTTCAGTAAAATTGTATGATCACACGCTTCCCTCATTATATCACATTGTTAAATGATCTTTAAAGGAATTGTTTATGTGGTTCGTAAAACAATATGGTGCAGGCTTCAACATGGGTGCTACTACTGCTATTAAGAATGCTACCTGCTAACAGCCAGAAATGCTAGAAACCACAATGTCAAGTCTCGCTAAGATTATTAGTCTCTCAGCTTAATTACCTTAATGTGGTTTGGGGTAGGCCTAAGTGTTATTTAGGCCTGCGGTTCTTCATGACACTAATTGTTAGCCATATGCTTCCATTGCTCATTAGCTAGCCTCGCAAAAAAAAAAACACCTTCCTTTACTGCAACATCTGACAAAGCTTTATCTTAGGCTCAGCTAGTTCATTTTTACATATGGGCTTCAGAACTCAGGCCTGCTCTGGTTTCTAGGCATCACATTAGCCGCCACGGCAGGGTCAAAGGTGCTATCCTGTGGTAATATTCAAATGGGTCCCAAACAATAGGCCTTGGAGCGGCCCCCTGTGGCACTGGTTCTGCTAGTCATGGCCACTTGCACATCGGCAGCCCCATATATCAGGAAGGCCTGCACAGCCTAGCATTCCTTGGAGCCCCACCGCCGCCTGATTTGTGTTCCTCTCTCCTTCCTTTTTCATATTACATTTTCAACTGTGATCTAAAAGTCCTCTCAGGTAAAAGCGCCGCCTCTTAAATCAATCCCGCTGCGTTACGAGGGGCCTGGACGTCCCCCTCTCTTCTCTCTCTCTCTCTCTTTCACTCTCGGATCACGTATGTCGTCCCGTGCTAACAGATGGGCAATCTTGCAGCCAGAGATGCGTAAAAGTGTTTAATAAATGTAATACAACCTATATAGTGTTGAAGAAAGGGGCCCAAAGCAGAACCAGCTGGCTGACCGTGGACTCGCGGACGACGGCAGCCCATAAGGATGTAGCTTAACGCAGTCCAACATGTGGACCCCGCTGCTATTCAATACAGGTTCCTGTTGTATATTGGACAGTTTATGGGCTCCAACATCATTCCTCTGGAAAGTGGACCGCAGCCATACGTTACTCGGGGGCTAATTTATGACTTGATTTTTTTTTGTTCTCCCTCTTTATATACTCTATCAGAGGGGAACAATAAAAGGAAGCAGGTGAGGTTGGAATGTAGAGCCTTTTATGTTTTTTTATCCCACTCCAGAGGCAGAGAAGCACATTATGCTCTTCGAAGGTAATACATGAAAGTGTTTGACAAATTGTCAAATTAAGAATGGGGGCCGTGACCTCTGGCGCCGTCCGCTTGGAGCAATGACACTATTTCACTCTACGAGATTCCTCAAAATGGTAAGGCGCTAAATTGGGAAATAAATTGCGGAGCAGGAGAGAGAGTTATCGTCTATCTAACAACCTCTACCTAAGATATGCAACTGCTGCTTTATTTTTTTTATAGTACATTATCCTCATGACCTCATCAGAGCACCGTCTTAAGTGTTTTTTTCCAGAGAGGTTCCCCAGCTGTTTTCTGGCGTTTGAGACGGGGCTTGACTCAAAATGGCGCAGAGAAAGGCTCCTCCCTATTTTAAACTGTCTGAAACACATTTTATATGACCTAATATTTCACTAAGCCGAACCCATTTTCTTTTGGAGATACACTCCAGATAAGAGTTATAATCTATGTGTGACGGATGGGCCAGGCTCATGCCTCTGACTCTGGTATGTACACACAATCTGCACTCATGGCAGGCTTGATAGAAAAAAGAGGGGAATGAAAGGAAAGCATGTGTGTTTAGTTTAGCGTGTACTTGTCAAGTGGGTGGCGTGTGTGTCTACGCTTATTCAAATGAACCACTTATCTGCATTTCAAGAAACGTATCAGTCAGCATGACCGTATGATTTACCCACCACTGTCAAAAGCACCCTCTACAGACGCTGACCTGCTTAGGAGGTTTGCACAGGGCACCCCTACTGAGAGAATAATAGCATATGTTACCTCTATGTGCTCCTTTATATCACTTAACTGAGCAAAACAAATATGTTATGAAGTGCTTGATGCTTTGAGAAGCAAATGAATAGAAGTGATGGAGCATAGAAACACCATGCATTTGGCACACATTATATGTTCAAAAGAGGACATCTGTTCATCCTACATTGCTTCTGAAATCAGTGATACTAACAGGAAGCCTCTACTCTTCTGGGAGGGCCTTACACTCCTAACTCAACATCACTGGACAAATTAACGTGATTGGAGGAGGAGGACTGTGCTGGCTAGAATGGGACCGAGTAAAGTGGGAGAGGAAAGACCATCCTACTTAACCAGAGACGGTAATGATATTTATGCTGCCCTGACGCTTGGCTGTCTATGGCAGTAACATCACCAGGGACTGAAATCTTCTGAGGACATGTTTGTGAGTTCCTACTGTGAGGATTTGATTGCATAAGGTGACAAAAGCTTTAGTGAGATCAAATACTGATACACACACACTCAAACACACACACATAAATGCACCCACACACACACTTACTCATACACACACGTACACACTCACGCACATATATGTACATACACAGTGCCGGCGTTCTGCACGGCATCTGAAATGGCACCGCTAGCTAACGTGGCTAACGCTAGCACTGCAGAGAGTGGCTGCGATGCTTGAGCTGTCGGACACAGGACGTTTGGTCTGTGTCTGATTGAATAAAATTGAACCAATTTCATGTTACAGATGCAGCAAGACCTTGAGCACAAACACTGCTACAGTGTTCGGGTGCACCACGCTAATCTACCCGTGAAGAACGGTGTGTCACACAAGTTCTGCTTTTGGCACTTGAGTGTAAAGTAAAATCAATTTTCATAAAAACTCTGAACTGTGAATTTAAAATAATCAATTAAATTAAAATAATCAAAATAAATATATCGCATGCGGCTCTTTTATCTTTATGTTGTGGCTCCCTGTGGTTAATTTAAAATAAATAATAAATTAACACTAGAATGACGGCTAACTGGCTATACTTAAAATGGCTGTGTGCATCAATTGACGCTGTGCCTGGTTTCACACAAGACACTTCCTGATATGGCGCTGCTGATTGTTTGGGGGTTTTTGTCCTTCAGCCTGCCGGCACACATGGAGATGGTGTCTCTCAAGCACAACAATACAAAACAACAACAATTTGTGACCCGATCTGCCATAATGAGTCGGAAGTTTGCGTTCAATTTATTGAGATACGGGCCGATTATGGTAAAAAACGTCAAAAACATAGATTTTTCTTTTTTGATCTTATATGAAAGAAAAGGTTTTCAAAATTAATCTCTCAAAGTTTCATCATAGAAATAATTGCGAAAATGTACTTAAATGGCTGTTTAGTCTGAGCTGTAGCTCTCAGATCTTACAAAAGAATGTCCAGAATAAGCGCTGTTTCCGCCTCTCCTCTGAAACGCCACGACCTCAGCTGTCCGAGGCTGCGTCCGAAATCGCATACTTCGCTACTATATAGTATGCGAAAAGCAGTATGCGAGGCGAGTAGTGTGTCCGAATTTGTAGCATGGGAAAAACAGTCGGCAAGAAGTTCCCGGATGACCTACTGCTTCCGGCCGAATTCTGTAGTAGACATTTGATGGGCACTGCGCTATCCCATAAGGCAGTGGGAGATGTGGCGTCATATTAAAAAAATAGTGGAAAACGAAGACGTGGCTCTGTTCAAGTGTAAGTACCTTAAAGAAAAGGTTAAATTACACTTTCATTGTGTTTAAATCAAACTTGTGAGTAAATGCCCTCTGTAAAGGTAAACAATAATGCGCTGCTGTGACGACACACGACACGTGACAACATCAACACAGCGGATGTAGTACAGCCCAATTCCATTCATACTGCCCTCATTCATACTGTATAGAACGTACTGTTTTAACGGTAGAGCGGTACGTTCTAATTCAAATGTAGTAACTACTCAAGTAGTATGCGATTTCAGATGCAGCCCAAGTATGGTGTTAAAACGTCAATCCCTGATCTTTTTAAACCTATCAAAATGCTTAAACCCTGTGTGTACATGTGCCTACACCGCACCCATACGTCTATTACAGAGCATGATTTCTGCTCCAATAGGCCAATAGATGCGATTCTGATTAAATCATATCAATTGATGCTGCCAGACAGTCTAGGTGTTGTGTGTATTTTTTTATACTTTTTTAAAATTGTAGTTAAAAATTGTAATTTTAAGATTATTGTGATCATGTAATAATAAAATACAATGTGTTAATTGATTTTTTTTTTTACAACAATTAAAGTCCTAAATGTTCAAAATGTTTTCTTTGAATAAATAACATTTCTTAAGCAACACACTAGCCTGGTTTTTATACAAAAAAAACCCAATGTATGCAGTGTTATCTTCATTTTAGATGTCAGAAAGGATTTGTGGCTCCCGTTGTTTTTGCTTTTGTGGAAAGCGGGTCCAAATGGCTCTTTGAGTGTTTTATGTTGCTGACCCCTGCTTTAGCCAATGCAACACACTGCTCATGTTGATCTCTGGTTTGTATGTGGCAGTTCTAGTGCACTATGTTCTGCTTCCGTTGCTAAACAGATTATATTTTAACACCAGAGTCACTCATGAGTGCCCTAATGGCCTAAAACTATTTTTTATTGTGTAATACTTTGTTGTTACGTTGCCTAGTATCATTGCATCTCTCTCAGTTTTGAGTGATTTCTTTCATCGCACTACTATGTCCAGCATGCATCCCGCAAATCCATCAAACCATAAGGACTTTTCAAGCTGTGTTTAAAGGCTGCTTTCTTGCCTGTTCTGTGAGTCACATGCTCAGATGTTTGTGAATTTCACTACTTAAATACTACTGTTCTCTACTGTGATCTATATATATATGTGATATAAGATACGACTAACCACCATCTGTGTTATAACATAAGTCATTCACTTAACTGTAAGAAACAGTGGATAAGAGCGTCAGCCAATTGCCATAAATGTAAATTACTCATCTATAGCATTTATACCATAGCATTCATGTATTTAGCATAATGTATTTCAAATCTGTAAAAAAAAAAAGTCTACAGATTTGTATATAGTTTTGCTTAGACATGCTTTATATTGTTCTTGTTTCTATGTATCTATGTGTCTGTACAGTCATAACATAAGCTTTTTCCTCAGGGATAAATAAACCATTCTGATTTTGATTCTGATTCTAATTCAAATTCTAATTATTATTCCAATGCCAATATAGGTTGAACTTTCTAATTCTATTATATTTCTAATTTTGTTTCTGATTCCGATTCTCAAGTAAACGCCAGCTTGCTGTTTCCATAGTAACGGGCGCGGCGCTCTGGCCCCGCCCTCTGTTCGCGCGTCGGCGGAAGTGAGGCACGAGGAAGCGAGGAGCAGAGAAGGGCAGGTTTAACGGCACATTTCTGGAGAAGCTTCTGCTGGGACTTATTTATTTATATATTGTTTTTGTTTCTTTTAAATCATAAATAATCATGAACAACGTCTGACAGGGGTCGTGGACTCAAGGGAGTAAAAGGAACTTATTCTCCCACCGAACATTCCTTCACTGTCCGGGAAGACAAAGTGTAACACTGAGGTAAACAAACTGTTCAGGTTCTGACAGCCCTTTTATTATTCTCTAACAAATAGCCACGTATAATGACCTCAATAAAATGACAAACGTGTGGCCATATGCGTTTTAAATTTCAGTTATAACTTACCTTGCTAGCCCATATTTATTTTGTTGAGACCATTGGCTAGCTAGCAACGTCCATTGCTTCTTTTTTTGCTTACTAAGATACTTGGACCACCCTTTTAAAACGACCCATTCCTTTTTGTCTGAAAATCTGAACTGAGGTTGTCTTTTTGTTCTTTCCTTTGTCAGGACACTTGTATAGAAGATGTTCTGTGGATACACCAGATGCCTCATATCCTAAACCCTAGCATCCCCTAAGGTTTTATTCCTCCTCAATGAAGTGCAGGGGAGGGGACAATGTAGATTAAAGTGGACACATTTCATTCCACACATTTAGTGTTTGTGTTCATGAGTGAGTCGCACAGCCCTCTTAGACTGAAGCAGTGATTTGAGGGCTATTCAACCAGCATTAGATCATATGCAATAGTCTCTGTCCAGAAACCATATCAGAATGTCACTAGCTGAGCAGTCTCAGAAGTGGTTCCCCACTCATGTCCAAGTGACGGTCCTCCAAGCAGCAGACCTCCAGCCCAAGGGCAAGAATGGCACCAATGATGCCTACACAATCATCCAGCTTGGGAAAGAGAAGTATTCAACATCAGTGGCGGAGAAGACCCTGAGTCCAGTATGGAGAGAGGAGGCTTCTTTCGAGCTTCCCGGCCTACTTCTGGAAGGCAACCCTGAGATATATGAATTGTGTTTGATAGTCATGCACAGGTCTCTGGTCGGGATGGATAAGTTTCTAGGCCAGAAAAGCATCAACCTGAATGAGATATTTGACAACAAGGAACGGCGGAAAGTCAAGTAAGTGAATCTAAATAAGAATTTTGTGCCAGCCCCCTTTGAAGCCATCAGTTTGAAGGTTAAAAGGGAAATGAAGAAATCATGAAATACAGCATCTGAAATGATTCACTCTCACTTCTCCTTCTCCTGATGCTAGTTGCTGACTGTGGAACGAGTTCACAGAAGTCAGTGAGCAGCAATAGTAGCTAACTCAGTAATCTTATTAAATCTAGCAACCTAATCCTTTTACAGCACGAACCAATGCGTAAGTTATAACTGGACTCAGTTACTTTGTGCCAGGGCTGTTGTTGACATGATTAATTTGGTTCTTACTCTATACAATTAACCATGTGATAATGAGAATCCTTACTATCTAATCCTTGTTGACTGCGGAAGGCTGATGCATATTTTTATGTTGTACTTGCTGTATAAAAAGGAAATATCCCTTTAAACATTAGTGACCAGAAAATGATTTTAACAAAGCAGTTTTTCCTTGATTGTCCACCCGGAGCTGAACAATTGCTAATGGTCCTCTACTGTAAAACTGCAGCTGTACACTTTATTTATTTCCTCCGGAATAAATAGTTTTCTGTGTATTGCTTTGTAGTAATAGTTCAACTTTGCTAATTTATTCTAGTTGCATTACTACAGATGTGCTTTCCCAGTCTATCGTATTATTCCTGTTGTTTGGCCCCACCCATATTTACATCATATGCCTGTCCTGAATCGGTGTATTTTCCTTTCTACAGTCATAGTGGGCCACAGAGACGCTTAGCATGTAGGCCATCCACCTCATTCTTGCAGATATTCTTTTTGTCGCTTCCTGTGTCAACAGCAGCATGCTTAATTTGTCAACAGCAGACCACTAGCGCAGTGTGTTTAGTCCGGCTACCTCAAACCTGTTGTCTTAAGGCACATATCAGATATACCATTCATAACAAAACAATTCCTTCCTAGAAATCAGTTTGCTGTTTTTTAACTTTTAACTTTAATGTGACTTTAATTGTAACATTAAAGTGTAGTTTTTCCTTCTAAAAATGATCTTTCATTTAAACTCTAAATGGATCAAACGGCGCATGGCCAAAGACATATTTTCTGTCCTCGTCGAGTGTGACTTCAGAGCAGGCTCAGGTTTCAACAAAACTCATAAGCAGATGAACAAGTCTGGTGAGGACGATTATAAACATGCAATAACAGTTCTTTTCCGGTTTATCTTGCCTCAGTAACTAACAGGTGTATTACAGCCAGTGAACCCTGTTTTGCCAGGTGCAGGCCACAGTAACATATAGAAACATGTTCAATCAAGCATTCACACAGCTGCGCATTTGACGTGTTTCCTTTTTGACAGAGGTATCAGTGCACTTTCAGCTAATTTCTGAAAGCTTTGTTAAATTTGCCTCCATTTGCCTGGCTCTGGACATGTTCCTTTGGCAAGGCTTTTAAAGATTCAGAGATACATACCCTTAATAAAACCTTGTTTGTGTGTCTTATTTTAGTAGTTAATGATGGAAACACTGTAGTTATTGGATAAAGCTACAGAATAATTGAGAATAATAATAAATGAGCATAATTGAATCATACATTTTCATACTGAGCCTATCAAATGGGTCTATTTTTTTTCTTTAGAAGAATGCTTATGAGATTATTGTGGGATTGATTTTTACCACACCTCTTTTTACTATGATTTGGGCCTTTTAAGGAAGTACTGTGCTTAGTTTTTCATAAAGACACAGTTTTATGCTATAAGTGACTCAGTTGAGACTCAGACTCAGTTATCTGGTTAGTTTAATACCCTTTATTCTTTACTGTCTGATTTTGATACAGTGTAATTCTGTACATTAGAGAAGGAAGGCTTTGGCTGATAGAGTACTGCAGTCTCCTGTGTGGCATAATCTGGCCATTTGTCAGTCATGCAGAAGTTTGCAATTGAGTTACCTCCAAGCCATTGCAGAGTGGAGTTTAGAGCCCCATATGCAGGTGATTATCATATAGTCTACATCATCACCTCTCAGGCACATTAGAGGTTTCCCCTCAGCCAGAGAGACCGTGGCGATTAAGATATGTCATAATCACTGCCAGGCATTTTATTTAGTTTACTCAAGTAGTCCATGGAAGCACACCTAGGGGGGCTTTCGTCATACTGTAACTCAAGCGAATACCGACTTGATGGGAACACAAACCTCCCTGGTCTTTTTCCCAGAGGCTCACACTGAGTGGTAGCGTGTTGTGAATATAGGCCCAGGGAGGTTTATCTTGGCCTTCATGCCCACATTAAGTACGAGGGTCAAGGCCTCTTTTCATCCTCCTTACTGTTGACCTTCCGTTCTAGGCCTAATACCAGGTAAATCCCTAGTGCACTCAGGTGGCCCTGTGTGTGGATTACCTTGAACATGAAGGTATATTATGGCTGCACAATATATCACAAATTCACCATCATCACGATATCAACATGCGCAATATCCATATCACAAATAAATACACAGATAGCGAAAAACTGACTGAACTGCAATAAATGGTGTTTTTCCAAAACTCTTCACCCAGTGCCACAGAGAAGAGGATGTAGATTGTTTCTTTTGCTACTTTTTTTGTTTTTTTCAACCATGTTCAATGGTTCAAATGTTTTATGGGAGGCATTAAAATCTTAAAAAAAAAAAATAAAATTTAAATGTTGGAATGGAAATATTGCATTTCGGTTTTTTTTCTGCATAGACTAGTCAATGTCTGGAGTCTCTATTACCAGCAAATCTGAAGCAGAAAAAACATTAACACTATAAAGGCTAAGGTTTACTCCCTTATTGCATGTGATATCGCCATAGCAACACTCAACAATATTATCTCATATCACATGTTTTCCTAATAATGTGAGACTCTTATTGGGCGATTAAAAAAAATATCGCTGTTAATCTATTCACGAAGTTGGGTTGGGAGCCGAATTGCACTGTAGGGGATGAGAGCGAGTCTTCGAACCTGTGTGTCTGCCTACTGTGAAACAGGGACGTCACTAGGACGGAAAGACGAGGGGGGTTTAGCCCTCAGGGCTGTAGGAAGGAGTTAGCGTGTATAGAGGGCTGAACACTTTTCACCAAACCTTTCCTTTCACTTAAGGACAC
>JBBPDH010000144.1:19983662-19995111 GCA_037974565.1 Clupeocharax schoutedeni
GAGAAGATCCATTTTGTTCCATAGGGGGTGCTATAACTTCCATGTGTATATTTCTAAACAACCTCTTTTACATCAATACTTACACGTCTGTGACTGCTTTTTGTCCTGCACGCGTTCGTCCGACCCGACTTGCTCGTGCTCGAGGGCCCCCAGGATGCGGACCGCGCCATCGCTTGGACCTTGATAATAACTCCTTGCAGTTTTAGTTAGATATTGTCATTTAAGAGTTCAAATAAACTGCATCCCTGACTAATTACGTGTTTATTTTTCCAAACTGATAGCATCAGCAATAAGACACACACCCCAGCACTCACCGGAGCACCGTGCGTAACCCATACTGCGTGTGCCAGCTGAAGATCCGATCGGAACTGGAATGGGTCGTGAACCTGTGTGCTACTGAACGGCACAACGCGCCGACTAAGATCAAATTTTCTGTCAGTTTATAACACTGCGAGTCAAAGCAGACCCCATGATTTTCTATTAGAACAGTGGGGGCTGCTTTGCCCACTGCTGCGATTCTGTACGCAACAGCACATATGAGAACAGCGGCAGAGGAGCATGTCACAGCAGGTTTGAATATTGTTCACTTCAACCAGCTTGTATTTCATATTAATAGTCCTTCTGACATGTAGAATCCAGCTAAAGCTCTCCATGGGCAGCCTCTGTTCTGTGCACTATAGCAACACTTTGATGCAATGATTAAGGCTGCGCTGGGGTATATGACAGACCACTGGTTGCTCTCCCTTTCTCTGCCTCTCTCTCTCTCTCTCTCTCTCTCACTGCCTCTCTCGCTCACTCTCTCTGTCTCTTTCTACTATTAATATAGTTGTATATGGAGCATATACTGCCACAATGAAAGCCCTCAGACACTGGGATTAATGGGTACTGGTGAGTGGGAAGGATATTGAATAGAATGCAAGCATGTCTGTTTAAACTTTATCACAGCTGGGAAGAATAACACACTCTTACAATACAGCTGTGTAGACGGCAGTCACTTGGAATGTTAAAGTCGCTGGAAAACTTTTAAAATCTCTTTATATCTCAAAAATATGCTAAAACTCATAAAGATGCATTTCTACAGTAATTCAAAAGTATAACCTTTTTTTTAAAACATTTTTTCTCATCAAAATAATGACCACGTTCATTCTGTGGGGAACAAAAGCTTAAAAACATGAAGAAAAGTGTCTGTAAATACAACATCTGCTCAGTATAGGCTTCGGCTTTGAGAACAGCACCCCTGCTGTTAAGAGGTGGAACTGCGAGAAAGCCTTTTCTAGTCAGGGACAGGAAATACGCAGTATTTAGCTTTCAGTTGCTAATGATGCAGAGTGTATATATGGTCATGTACCAAGTCTATTTAGTTTAGTATACTGTGCAGCATTTTCCCCTTTTTTTCCATCCTCCTTTTTTTCCCTGCTTCCTTTTTTTCTTGCGGTTAGCTTAGCAGTTTGCTGCTTTAAATTGAACAGTGGAGCCAAAGTATGCTAAGAATGCCCTTCCCCTGCCAGTTTCTGCTGATTTAGCAGTGGGATCTGAAGTTAGCTGCTGAAGCAAATGTGACATACTGTACTTCACTGTTTTCAACTTTTTACAACCATGACCTAATATTACCCGGGATGAAGGAAGGTCAAATAAAAAAATACTGCAAAACGATCACGTCTCCGTCTCTAAGTGTTTTTGTATTAGTTTAATTCTTCTTGGTGATAAATCTTACTACTCAACAGCACATATTTCAAAACGAGGCATGCATGAATGTGCAGCCAGGCCTATTAAGCAAGCCACATAACTAGCGGAGAGCAGAGCAAAACACTGTGGAACTGAATCGAGGGGCCCAGCAACAGGACGTCTTCCCCAGTACTTGAGGCTTGACATCAAAAGTGTACTCCTCATAGCAAATTGCTGTGAATCTAACCAGTCGCAGATGCGCCTATCTCTTCTGCATCCTCAAGACATGCAATTTATGACTTCCTAACCAATTGTTCAGCAGGTGCCCTGTCTGTGCATCTGTAGAGCTTTGAATACACCCACCCCCCCAACCCCTCCCCGCGACTTTACAATAAACATTAAAGTTGTTGGTGCGCCAGGGCTCTTTTTCTCCAGAGTTACAATTTTGTTGATGTTGATTTATGAGGTGTCCGGGCCTGAGGTCAGTGGCCTATCAGAGATTTATGAAACAGCCACTGAGAAGGAGTGGAGAAACCCAATCTATCAGCCTTTATTATTGTTGTGACTCTGCCGTTATAACCTCCATCAAATGCATCACTCTCAGTAAATTGAGAGAGTGTGTTTGAAGTTAGGAGATCAGCACAGGCAGCGTACCACAGTGAATCTGCTCAACTGCTTTCGAATGCCCCAGCTTCCCAACGCTAATGCGCTACAAGTGAATTTATCAGCATAATTGTTGCGGTACATCATGGTCTCTTTAGGCCTCTATCAGTATACAATGCGATAATAATTACGATCAGGATATTAGTCAGGAGTACACACTTGCACCAGGGACTTGTGCAATCTGCACCACAATGTAATCATATGAACCCTCCTAGGTCCCCCAATATAATATATACGCTTCAAACCAGCTGTTTCTGCATTGTGTTTAGTTATCCCTCAGTGCCCATTGTCATTAGATTATTCATTAATTAAAATGATGCATAATCAGCAGGAAGCAGTCGTTTTCATTCTCTTTGAGTAGAAAGGACTAAATTACCGAACCACCTTTAGTTTTAGTGCCACTGATGATGGAACATTGGGCAACTGTGTAAAAAATATTCAGTAAAATGTAGCTTTTATTGATCCGTTGCTGTTTGTTAACATACAATATAGAAAGAAAGTTCTAGACAAATGTTTGTTTCCCTGGTCCAATTACAAGTGTTAACAATTTTTAAATAAAATCCAAAATTTGTCAATTTCTGGCTAATTGTACTGATGGAAACTTATACCATCAATATAAAAGTTGTATATGATATAGCATAAAAAAGTCTTAATCCAAGCGGCAGTGAAGCCCAGTAATGATCCCAGAATCAGGAAGTTGAATTTGAACCCCAGTGATGCCACAGCCATCCATAAGCGCAATATAGGAAAGGGTGTGTGATAGAAGGTGCTCCAGTTACTGGGAAAACTGAAAATAAATTCTGTCTTCTGTTTCATTAACTAAGAATTTAAAATGTTAGAAGATGTTAGCAGAATGTTAGACTAAATAATAAAGTTGAAATGCTGTTTAATAACTTCCCATATTCCCATATATATCCCCTAACCATATCCTGATTTTATTTTTCCTGTCGAAGGTATTTTGACTTGATTTTATAGAATCTTTAAATGGTTCTTTACAGTACTATTTGGAGTAAAAACCATATTAACAAACTAATTAACTATTTAATAAGCTGCGACATAGGGCCTGTTTCCCAGGTTAGTGATGCCTGTTCACCAGGCCCTCCTCAGGATTTCAAAGGAAGCATGATTCATCAGACCAGGCCACCTTCTTCCATCACTTCATGGTCCAGTGCTGATGCTAACGTGGTCTACAGAGACCACACAAACCCGTGGCACAGTCCAGGGCAGTCTTTCAGAGAAAGGGTAAATAACAAAAACAACGTGTTTAATTCTTAGGGATAAATAGAGTTTGAAAGTGTAAACTAACTACTGTTTTAGTGTAGAAAACTGCATAAACATCATAAGCGTAAGAAACTTTTTGGATATGGGTACTTTAGAACAGCACTTGCTCATGAGGCTTCAAAATCTGTCACGTTCGTCCAGCCACAGTTTGGTCATTTCTGCTCTAGAGGACACAAAAGTAAAGCAGTTAGCAGTTACATAAACGCCAACTGGTGTGTTTTAAGTGAGGTGGATGGCTCTGGGTTGAGACTGGTGGGCATTCTCCAGCTCCCCTGGCCCTGGCAGTGGGCAGACGCGGCTCCTGCCCCAGATTGCCGAATAAAGTCATATTGTTGAGTGTGTGGGACGAAGCACTTGGCAGCCGGCGCTGACAAGTGGATTAGCGGAGGCAAGGCCACCACTGAATGGTGTACCCACATGACTCGACGTCATGGCGACAAGCATCGCTCAGCATCAGCACCACATATCCGCCACAATGCGCCTGGCGGAGGACACGGTGACATATTTGTGCAGCTTCCCTGCATATGGTGGTGGCGCATCGCTGAAGTAAATTTGGCATGTCTAAAAAGTAGGATAATGATGATAAATGTGACAGCCTGAAAACTAATTACAATTGTCTCACTGCATTTTCCAATAATGCCGCGAATGCCTCTATGAAAACTCATTTAAATCTTCTGCAAGTCCAAAAAGACAGTCTTGCTCTAAAGCCATTTGGCACATTTCCCTTCCCCAGTTTACATTTCCAGAGGATTAGCAAGAAGAGCTTGAAATAATCATGCCAGATGTCTCCTTACACCCAGAAAAAGAGGAGCCTGCCCGGTGGGCATTTGGTTTTTATTGTAATTTTTTCTCCCTCTCTCTCTCTCTTTTTTTATCACTCTTAAGTGAAAACACTTCAGGCCGTGTGGAGTGCTTGGCCCCATGTTGTGATGTCATGTAAGCAAATTAAATTCCTCTCATGTCTGTCGAGTTTTATGGCATCACTATTTTTATTCGTGACTGACGCTTTTTTCTTTATGGTGGCTTTCGAAGGAGTGGCTAAACAGATCCTTGTCTTGCGGAACATTTAAAAATAAATGGAAAGGGCCATTTTGAAAACGAGAGCTAGGCTGAGAAAATGGCACAGTGCTTTTACAAATATGGCCCTTTTCTGACTCAGTAGAAGGGGTGTGTCTTAACGCCCATTATAAAGTGACCATTTAAACATTAAACCCCTGCATGTCGGAGTGTTTTTACAAACAGTATTACAAATTATTCTGCAAACTGAAAAAATACTGTCATACAAAAGTTCAATAAACAATGCTATAATTAATAACAATCACAACACTGGGGTTCAAACTGCCAGACGATCGTTTGTTTATAATATGCAATTTTTGCAATGCAATCAACCTTGACATAGACAAGGAGAATTTTCAGTCCCCTTTAATTTACAGTCGTTTCATAAACAATTTAGCTGTTTCTGACAGAATGACACCTTGTGTTGTGTTAGCATCAAGCTATTTAAGATACATTTTACAAATACAAAGACATTTAAAAGACAATTTAATAACATTCTTTACATTTTGAATTGTAGCTTCACTGTGAATCATTCAGTAAATCCTTGAAGATGAAGAGCTGTTATGCCTTTTACATTCCATTAATTGATAGGCATGCCCTCATGTTTGCTGATCTGTTCATAGGCCTATTTTACTCTGGGGGCTGGTGCAAGGCAGTAAAGTGGATATGAGGATACCAAAAAAGCACATGCGACAACATGTAAAAATTGCGTATAAAAACATGTTGCGTATAAAATAAGTTGCATATAAAAAATGTTGCATCTAAAAAAATGTTGCGTCTAAAAAATGTTGCATATAGACAAACGTTGCATATAAAAAAATGTGTATAAAAAATGTTGCGTATAAAAAATGCTGCGTATAAAAAATGTTGCGTATAAAAATTGTTGTGTATAAAAAATGTTGCTTATAGACAAATGTTGCATCTAAAAATATGTTGTGTATAAAAAATGTTGCATATAAAAAACATTGCGTATAAAAAATGTTGCGTATAAAAAAAACTGCGTATAAAAAATGTTGCGTATAAAAATTGTTGCGTATAAAAAAATGTTGCATATAGACAAAGGTTGCATATAAAAAATTCGCGTATAAATAATGTTGCATATTAAAAAATGTTGCGTTAAAAAATGTTGCATATAAAAAAATATTGCATATTAAAAAATGTTGCGTATAAAAAATGTTGCATATTAAAAAAGCCAAAAAAGATTTATTCTCATAAAACATCCGATTCCTCACTTGACCTCCGCATCACAACCACAGTCTTTTTTTTCTCCCTGAAAATAAAGACATATGTCTCATCACCCCGCACTAGATGTGAGCACTATACAGTGTTTGTGGGATGGGTGCTTTTTGGCTTTAATGAGCGCGGCAGGAATGCTCTGTCTCCCACATGTCTCAGACAAGAGAAGGAGGTGGTGTGGGGGGGGGGGGGGGCATCTTATTGCTGCCACATGTGCAAACTCTTTCTTAGTGACTCCTGCAGGCTGGTGTGGTCAGCCAGTTCAAAGCGGTCCAGCTCATTTGTTATACAACTCTATGTAACAGCGAGCTGATGCCTCACCATGCCTCAGAAAAGACATAAAGAAAAAAATGATTGGGCAACACAAGAAAGCCGTCTTGTTGGTCCTCTTTGGCTCCTCTCAAACTGCTGTTATTAATCCTGAGACCTTATTTGTTAACCAATATGAATTATTTACTAACTACTGTGATACTTGTATGTAAGTTCTAAAGTTTTACGTGAGATGCTGTGCATCCACACAAGAGACCCCTCAGGCCAAAAATACATTTCATATGTGTAGGAAAATCTTCAGAGCTACACAGTTTTTTACACATTGATTGCATTTTAATATGCATCATGACAGAAGATGCACTTTTTGTGGTACGCTACAGGGACACTATGGGATCTAGCACCAGCAGGCTTTTGTGGAAAATTATATCAGTATACATATATACTTATATATACATATATACTTTTTTCAGGTCAACTAGAGTCAACGAGTCGTTTAATGGTGTCACACACACAGTGGAAGAACCCAGTTATCCAACAATGAGCAAATTTTATTAAAGCTCTCGGTAACATTAACAGTCAACATGACAATTAAACAAAACAAAACAAATATAAATGTTCTGGTAAATTTAAGTGCAACAGAAAGTGGGAACAGTTTAAGCCACAGCAGCCACTTTTCTTGTACGTTAACGCTGGTTTTGCAGGTTGTGCAGCTCACTGTACTGTTTGTGTGTCTAGAGTGAAGTATCTCCACATGTGATGTGTGTCTGTCACCTACTGCCTCTGCTGCATGTCTCTCGTCTTGTTGAGGTCTTGTTTTTAGTTTCTCCTTCACGAGCCAAAGTTACCACCCCTTTTATGAAGTGACTATAAGGAACACATGTTGGCATAAGCCAATCAGAGGCAGAGATTGTGCTGTGTACACAAGTGCAAACACATAGAGAGAAAAATAGACAATTTGTCGACTCTGGTGTTAATGCGTCGACAAGTCAGCTTTTCTGTTCATGCCCTAATACATATACACACACACATATATATAAATATATCTGAATCAGAAAACTTTATTGATCCTGGAGGAAAGACACAAGACACAGAGAAACAAGAACAATATAAAATAAAATCTAAATTAAAATGAGGGGAAAGTAAACAACACCAATACTCCTAAACTATGACTATTACATACAGAAATGCTTAGTATAAAACCTTAATACTCTTCTTGGTTCTCTGTCCTCCACACTTGAGTTGAGTATTTGATTTGAATAATATGATAGCATGCTGTTGGACACCGTGTGCAAACAGAAACAGCAGGCTGTTATTTCTTGTTTTATGGACACTGCCATGTTACTGAATTGAACCCCTTGAGAAAGTACGATTAGCTGGTGTATATGTGTTTGAAGATCAGAAATTAACTTTGAATGCAGACATCATAACAAGGAGATGTAATTAGCATTATTTCTAAAATAATTTATTCGCCGTTTGCCTTTGTTTATATCAGAAAAGCAAGGTGTGCCCAACTTTTTTGAGTTAATATATAAAAAGCAACAGTATGTCCCCACTTCTTACCTAAAGAAGGGTGGTCACTCACTGACTCCATTTGGCAAGAACTGGACTTAGTGTCATCATACACTCCTCTCCTGGCAGGTGAAGAGTAATGAGCCTCTAGAATGATAATGATTCACTCGTGTGCTAAACCACCCCTCACCCCCCGTCCCTTTACAGCTCTCCCATAGCATCAACAATAGTTGTTACTCATAATCTCAGACTAACCACTAGCACAGAGACGACACCACAGGAGGCTGAACCCATGTTCCTGGTGAATGATCCTGTCAGCTAGCTCTGAAGCTAGCTGCCTACATCCTCCCAGTGAAGGATGGCGTGTAGAGGCCTTGATGGAGTGCGCAAGATCCGAGGAGTCTGAACCCAAACTCGTCTAATCTCTGGCCGGATTAGCAAAGCAGATTGTTGCCATATGTGGCACGGCGTTCTGCTCTCTCCATGACAGTGTACGACTGACACAACCTGCACACACACTTCTCATCTCTTAGAATGACTTAAACATTATTACTGCCTTTTAAAAACCATTCTTAAAGGCTTTCTTACTCAGAGAGGAACCGTTGGTGAGCTGTCGGGGAAGCTGTACATGCTAACAGTTCAAGCTAATTACTCAGGAGTTTCATAAAGCTAGGGTACACAGTTCATTTCCTATATCTTATAATATAAAGCTTATCGTGTATTTGTTACATAAAAATATGTAATTATGTACTTTGATCAAATTGAATGTTAAACCTTATCCTTGAAAGGGTGTCTTATAAAAACGGAAGCTTGGAGAAGTTTAGTAGTACTCATATGCTAATACTATGCTAATGCTACATGCAAATCATTTACACTTGTCAAGACACTAGTAAGGTCAAGTGTAAGCCAATGGACTAGTCGTCATTGGAAAATTGTGTAAAAAAAAAAGATTCTTTCTATAAATAGGTGATTAGCATGTAACATAATTGCAGCAGGTTGCACACTTTCTCTCGCCAAATGTTTAAATGTTCAACAAGCTTCATTATTTCGAAGCCCAAAGAAATATATGCTTGCTACTTTGAGCTATGAAGCAAATAGTTTATATACTGGTGGCGAACCACCTCACACACTTGCTTACCTGCTTTCTGACAAGTTTTGGTTTTTAACATGCACTAGCTTTCCAGCTTGCAACTTCGAAACTCCCTCACAAGGAGCTTATTTGAATAAAAATAATATCAATAATAGATTTTAGGATATCAGGATGTTGGTTCAACTCTCCTGATGATGTTGTGGAAATGAACTTTAGTCAGTTTATATCCATGCAGTTACAAAATAAAGGCAACTTAAATAGGTACATTGAACAGATCAATCGGTATTTAGCCTCAAAGCCTTTGTATGAATTTATGTTATTTAACAATTAAATAGTAATTAAAAATCAAAATGCTCCAAAGAAAGCAGGATGCTACCAAGCTTCCCTTATGAAAATTCACTATGGATTCCTATGGTTTTATGCAGTAACCATAGTTTTACTATGGTACCCTGTGGTACTTTGGTACCACCCATAGTTTTACTATGGTTTATCCATAGCACTTCATGGTAGCTGTGGTTCTACCATGGTTTTCATATACATATACCACTTCGTAGTTACCCAAAAAACATGAAAAGCATGGTTATTTAATCATAGTAAACCATGGTTCATTTTCGTAAGGGTTTTGACAGACAGTGTAGTTCAGATGAAGGTGAATGGTGCAACTCTGTAGCAATTGTGACTAAACGGGACTGGAAGTTGTAGTTTGTTTGTCCACAAACACTTCTGTACAGTAATACACACTTCTGTGTTGAATGCTGTTGTTCAAGGCCTTTTTCGGACCAATCCCTGCCTGTTCAGTTTAACCATTGTGTCTTCCTCTCTGTGTCCCAAAGCCCTCTGGGAGTCCTCAGTGCCTCTAAATTGGACTGTCCTCCAGGGGCTGCATGTGCTGGCTAGCTGGCCCATTTGCAATAATCTCCTTTTTACCGTTTAGAGGCTAATTTGGTAACATTACACCTGCCTCAGTGAGCCACTGCTTTGGCATGGTGAGGCCTGCGTGCCCACACCCCCATCCCCTTTCCCCTTTTCCCTTCTCTCCCCTGCTTTTTCATCTGCTGGTTAGAGTTTCGTAATGAGATTACCCCAAAGCCCAGATCTGCTTTGTGTCGCCTGGGATACGCTGAGATCCTGGATCAGCGGAATCAAAAGCGAGGAGCTCCAATCGGCCTCGATTCGGCAGCTCCCCCCCAACACCCCCTTTGCGCCTCCCGGCCCCCCAGAACCCCCCTCTGCGTGTGACTTGGACAACATCCGCTGCTATCACACATGACATTGTGTGCAAGCTTTGCATAGGAAATATCTTTGTCCTCTTCCCTGCGGTGTTTGCCCATCGCCGTGCCTTTGCGCTTTGTCTTTATCTCGCCATCCAGTTCGCGTCTATTGTCAGCTGTAAACTTCCCCTCAGACGTTGTTTTTTGCCCTGAAAGACAGATGGTTGGAATATAGGGCTGCGCAATACCGACAAAACATCAAATCACAACAACCTCGCTTACTATTCAATTACCACAAAAAATACATCTTAGCCTGAATTATGGTTGGATAAGCTCAAAGTGTGTAACAATAAACTCATTTTGCAGTTACTCTCAGCATGAGAAACGTTAACTATTTTTTCTAATAAAATTTTATACAAATTTAAATTAGGAGGCTCCCGAGTGGTGCAGCTCTGTTGGCCCTTTCATTGGGAGACTTTGATCCCCCAGTTATGCCACAACCATCCAAGAGAAGCACACCTGGCTGTTCCAGTCCTCCCTGTCCCTCAGCATAACACTAGGCCACGTGGGTGTCTGTTAGATAACATAACAACAGTTCATTTTTACCTCCAAGTGTTCAATAACAGTGCGTTAAAGATGTAGATGATTCTAAGAAAGCTTCACCCTGTGTGACTGGGAGAGTTCTAGCTAGTGAATTAAACTAAATAATAATGAAATTAACTAACAACTAAATGAATAAAAATACCCCTCAGAAACTCACCACAGACTGGTAGGATCTTGAAATAGTTCTAATTCGAATGCTATCAGTTTTCTGAGGCAGGAAGGCACTCGCTCATGTCTGTGCCTTCATCACAATACTGCCCTCTAAAGTATAGATTAATTAAACAGCAGCAAGACACTGGACTCAGAACAGTCCTAATGACCATGAAGTTGATTGACTCTGATTGTTGAGCATCATACTGTTCTCTCTCTCAGCCTTTTCCCTCCCAGCTTCTCCTTTTCACACTTCATCATGAAGTCCTTTGTTCACAACAACGCTCAGTTTCTTGTTACAGACATATTAACATGTAATTTACCAGGAAATGTGCTGCACTCTTTCAGTAAAGTGTCCTGGAACATAGCTATTGCAGTTCATCACCTGACGTAAACCCACTGGTTAGACTGCACTCAGTCAATGAACCTACAAACATCTCCTGAATATAATGTTAATGACTGTAAAAGAGTGGTAAATGTCAAGAAACACGTTTTACTTGGGACTGTATTGAGTCACAACACTTCAATAGATTTAAGAATATACTCAGACGGGGTAGAGAAAATACAGTGTGGGGGAGGAAAGGAAGACAGAGAGAATAAAAGAGGGGAAAAACAATAATATTAATAATAATAATAATAATAATAATAATAATAACAATAACAACAACAACAACAACAACAATAATAATAATAATAATAATAATAATAATAATAA